>JBBMOJ010000232.1:755-63774 GCA_038090695.1 Sclerotinia spermophila | reverse complement strand
TCGAGAGATCTCTAGACACTTCCACGTGACCCTAGAGGCAGCTCCCGTAACACAAAAGTCCTTTGAAATATTTAAATAGATAATAGCTGGAGAACTAATACTATTAATATTTAATCCAGAAAAGCAAATCATAATAGAAATAGACTCTTCAGATTTCATTATAGGAATAGTTCTAAGCTAATCAAATCAGAATGAGAAATATTAATCAATTATATTCTATTCTCGAAAGCTATTACTAGTCAAATTAAACTACAAAATATATAATAAAGAATTACTAGTAATAATTAATATATTTAGAGAATAGCGAGTTTATTTAAAAGAATCAAAATATATAGTATAAGTATATATAGATTATAAGAACTTGGTTTATTTTACTATAATAAAGTAGTTAAATAGATAATAGATTAGATAATCGGAAACTATAATCAATTAGAATTTTAAGATTTTATATATTAAAGGATTAGAAAATGCTAGAGTCGATATTCTCAGCCGAAAACTAGAATATTAGGAAAACAAGTTGTATAAATTATATACTATATTCAAATAGGAAGGTGAATCACTAGTTTATAATATATTATAGCTTATAGCTACTTATACCTTAAAAGATAACTATCTAAAGAATAAGATCTAATTATATTATAAAAGTAATACTATAGTAATATATATATTCAAAATAATAGAACTAGGATTTATAATAGAAAACAATATAATATATTTCTATAGAAAAGTATATATTCCTAATTAAATAATTAAGGAATTTATAATAGAACAATATAGATTGTTTATATATAGATATTAAGGAATTATAAGAATATTTATAAGAATATAGGAAATCAATTACTTTCTATAAATAAAAACAATAGTTAAAGAAGTTATTGGAAATTGTAATATCTATATATAGAATAAGTCCTCTAAATATACTTTATATACTTAGCTCCAGACCCTAGATATACCTTCTTAGTTATAGAAATCTATTATATAGGACTTTATAGTCAAACTACTATTCTCAAAAGCCTCTATTATAGGAATTGAATATAATATAATATTTAATATAATAGATAGATTGACAAAATTTGTATATATAATATTATTCAAAGAAATATGGATTGCTGAGTAATTAGTATATATATTCTTTAGGATTATAGTAAATATATATAAAGTATTAGATAAGATAATCTCGGATAGAGATAAGCTTTTTACTTCGAAATTCTGGATTACCTTATTAGCACTAATAAATGTTAAGAGAAAACTATCGATAGCTTTCTATCTATAAACAAATAGTCAAATAGAAAGGACTAATCAGATAATAGAAGTATATCTTAGATACTATATAAATTATCGATAGGATAATTAAATAGAATTATTAGCTATAATATAATTTGTATATAATATATTGGAAACAGAAACTATAAAGATTATATTAGTATATACTAACTTTAGGTTCAATCCTAAAGTATACCAAATACTGATATTATAGGAAGTTAATACCGAATCAGCAATAATATAAGTCGAACAATTAAAGGATTTATAAGAGTAGCTTACTCTTAATTTAAGATTTATATTATCTAGAATAACAGCCTACTATAATATAAAATGTAGTATAGAATTTATATTTAAAAAGAGGAATAAAGTTTATTTATTATAATAAAACATCGAAACCAAAAGATTAAGTAATAAACTCGATTATAGAAAACTAGAACTATTCAAGATTGAGAAGATAATAGGAATTATTAATTATTAATTAAAACTACTAAATATAATAAATATCTACCTAGTATTCTATATATCCTTATTTGAATTAGTACTATTAGAAGCACCGAATATACTATTAATAGAAATCGAACTAGTCAACCCAAATACTATATATAATATCGAAATAATACTAGATTATAAATACATCAAAGATATAATTAAATATTTGATTAAATAGTTAGATTATCTATATACCGAAAATTTATAGGAATTAAGAATAAATCTTAATTACCTTGAGAAGTTGGAAGTGTTTTATTAATAATACCTAGATTTGCCTAAAAAAAAGAATAATCTATTAAAACGAGAATTAAAGAATCTAAAAAAGAGGAATCAAAGGCAAAAGAATTATTATTAGGAATAATAATAGAAATAGATAATTACTCTTTTTTTTTTATAATATACTTATTTTCTAGCCTTTCCTTTTCTTTTAGAATATCTAGCTTATTCAAAATATATAAGCTATAATATAATATATCAGATTTACATTTCAAAAAAAAATATTTTTATTTATAAAAATAAAGAATTTTAATTATTACTTCTTTTTCCTTTTACTTTAAACAAGCCTTTTATTGATCCAAACTATCCTAATCATTTTCAGAAGGATTATAAATATTATATCTTTGGTTTTAACAAATATATTTAATATATTATAAAGAGTGAATAGAAGAAACTATATATTTATATTCTTAATATTTATATAAAGAATAGGAAGCTATTTCGAGATTATAAGATTTAATAAGATAAGCTAAATATAATCTTTCTTTTTGTTTTTGAATATTATTAAATATATTTAGAAAGGAATAGAAGTCCTAAGGAAATAAGTATTCTAAATAGAGTAAGTTATTTGCTATATAATGTTTGAGATAAGTGTTAGAATAAGAAGGGGATAATATTATAATAGTCCTTACAAAATATTATATTATATAACTATAAACAGATAATAAAGTGTTAAGAAGTTATAATACTTTTAGAGTATAGTGAGATTTTTAGTAATTCAGTATATAAAGAGATCCTAGGAAATAAAATAGAAAATAAAGATTTATATAAAAGAATAGGTTTTATTATAATATAAAGCTTTATATTTAAGAATAATTATTAATTTCATTATTATAGTTATGAGAATTATAACTAGTTATTAATTCTATTGAATTCCTATTTGAAGTCTAGTCTAAATTATCTCGAGAGATCTCTAGCCACTTCCACATGACCCTAGAGGCAGCTCCTGTAACATAACCTTTCAATTCATTATCTATTATTTCAAAAGATTATTAAAGGATTTAATACTAAGAATTATTAAATTATATAATCTGGATATCGAATAAAGCAATTGGAGTATCAATTAGAGTAAGCTATATTTAAAAAGAGATATAAAATGAAAATTAATCCAAATTCAAGATTTTCGAAGATTAAAGAAATCAGGAAAATATAAATTCAAATAAGTGATTATAGAATTAATATAATTAATACTAATAATAATAATAAAAATAAGGCTTCAACTGTTTATTATAATGTTGAATAGTTATTGAGTTATTAGTATTTAAATACAATATAATATAAATTTTTAAGGTGGCCTAAAAGAGGGGTGGCCCGAAAGTGGGGTAGTTGACTTAGCTACCGGAGCCCCCGTCATCACATGCATCATATATGAACTTCACGTATCCAGAAATGTTTCAACATTGCGACTATAATCAAAGTTTTATATAGGATGAGCAATTTCGAGGTTATACTCCTGACGTAATTAATCAAATATGCCTCTGGTACTTCCGAAATATATTTAATACTTGGTTTATGAAGAATTATTTTTGGATGTATGAGGGGTATTTTTGATTTTGATTTATTTATACTATTCATCTCATCCCATCTACACCACACCTGGTGATCCCTACCATCCCCCCAAGAAACAAGAACCAACAATCCCAATCCCAATCCATCAAAAACCATCCAACCAGGTAAGATATCATCATATCAAGCTTTTCATCATTTTCTAATATACTAAAAAGTATTATTTTCAATCTAGTGATATATATATATATTTTATAAATAATCATTTATAATTATATTAACTATATAATATAATATAATATACTATATTTAAAGCTTTATATATACTCTTATAGACGAGGAGACGAGGAGAAAGGGGGATGTTTTCTCTTTCTCCTTTTTCTTCTCCTTCTGCTTTAGTAAATCGGGAGAAACAGAGAAAATAAAGAACAAAAAATAGGCATAATTCAAATCCTAGCAGTAAGTAAAGCAGGCTTGAGGATAAATGTATATATATACACCGGAATACATATTGATTTTAGTTGGACCTTCGGGATGAGGACTGGGAATTCATAGTTTGGGTTTGGATTTGGGAAACTTGAGTGGAGATGTGGAAGATATTGGATAGTGCATATTGAAGATATACCAGTAGTCAATCCACAATGATTATTAAAAACGTCTATTCTCATTCTCATTACAATCCTCACACTATTCTCACAACCCACAATTAAAAAATCCACCTCAACACATTCTCCACCTTCCCCCTCGCCGTCCTCTCCCTCTCCCTCTCCTTCTCATCCTCCTCCCCAATAACATGCACATCGGTGATCAAATCCATCTCCTCATAACTCACCACCTTCGTCCCCTTCCACCACTTCCAGCCCAGCCACATGAGGGCCATAATCGGCAATTCAATATAATAGCTCACGAAATCGACCGCGCTGAACTTCGGGCTGAAGGAACTCCATCCCTGCACGAGCACAATCACCACGTTGAGCAGCACACACAACCAGGGTCCCCATGGATAGGTCCAGTTTTTGAAGGGCAAGAGATGCGTTTTTCCTTGGTGCGCTAATGCCCCGCGGAATCGGATCGAGGTCACTCCGATCGATATCCATGCTAGTTGATTACTGACTCCGACGATATTCTGTAACCATGTCCATAATTGTCCTGCGTCGATAAAACTTGCTCCGAAGCAGAGACCGCTGATGGCACTTGTAGCTAGGACTGCTACCCAGGGGACTTTATTTCTGTTTAATTTCCCAAAGAATTGAGGTGCGTGGCGATCGACGGAAAGGGTATAGAGAAGTCTTGTTCCAGCAAACAAAGCATGATTACCGGCTGAAATGACAGAGGTGAGAATTACAGCGTTCATGAAAGAGCCTGCGGCTTTGGCGCCGACCATCTGGAATACGAGAGTGAAGGGGGAAGTGGTGGTTGTTTTGGTAGAGAGACCAGGATAGTTGTAAGGGATATTAAGACCGATTAGAAAGACGGAAAGGATGTAGAAGGTTAAGATACGCCAGAAGACGTTTTTCACCACACGAGGGAGGTTTTTAGTGGGGTTTTTAGTTTCACCGGCGGTTATAGCGATGGATTCTGTGCCGCCATCTGGAGAGGATTAGATTTGAGGTTTCCTGGAGAGAGGGGAATACTTACATGCGAAAGATGCGGTCACGAAAACGGAGGCAAAGCCACCAATTCCTCCTACGAATGGTGCGTCGCCGATATACCAATTATGTGCTCCGAGATATGTATTTGAAGTATTACCTCCACAATTGACTACAATTCCTAGAATTATGAAGATCTGCAGAAAGATTAGCACTGCCTAGTAAGACAAAACCCAAAACACTAAAAACATTTATTCTTCTGATATTTGACGTCAAATCAAACAATCATTACTTCCGAATATTAAGTATGAATATCCAGAAGCTTTTGATTTGTTGACATCCTACAACTTTGAATATTGATAGATAAATGGACGTTATCATCTGAAATCAAAATATCAGTGTCACAATACCTGGTTTTGTTTGACTGATTTGAGGTACCACTCTTTCATCCAGATGAAGGCACTCAGACCTATAGCATCACAGAAAACAGGAAACAAAAAAGACCTACCGTAATAGTAACCACCTTTAACAAACTCAACCAATACTCAAGCTACCATTCCCGTCAGCATCTTCCCACCATTTTCATAAATCTCAAAACTCACCTCTCCATAAGCTTTCACCGTAATAATATTAGCCGCAATCAACAGCACCCAAAAAATCAACGCCAACCCCCAACCCGTCAAACCCGTCTCCCCCCAATACGCCCAAACCAACTGCAGAGCGACCAAATCCGCCGCCGTGCTCACCGCATCATTAAACCAATAATTCCACGTGAGAGCAAACCCCAACCCATCATCGACATATCTGCCTGCGAAAGTGCAGAAACTTCCCGCGATCGGTACATATGCTGCCATTTCCCCCAGGGACAGCATAGTCAACATGACGATGAATCCGACGATCAGATAGGCGATGAGAATCGATGCCGGACCACCTGTTGCGAGGGATTTCCCCGTGCCGAGGAATAGTCCGGTGCCGATTGTGCCGCCGATGGCTATCATCTGGACTTGACGGGCGGAGAGGGACCGGGCGAGTTTATCTGCCAGGATGGGACGCTCGTGGTCGTCATGGTGATTGTTTGCTTCGGCGTCTTTGGACTGGTCGATCACGTGAATATCGTTTTTTGAATGGAGATCAGGGATTGACATTTTGGGGAAGGGGGAAAGATGTCGATCGACTGTTTCATCGGTGCTGTCTTTTGATGGTATGGTATGGAGGTTGAACTTCAGGAATAACAAGTGTAGTGGGAGAAAGTTCTATGTATGCAGGAAGATAAGATTATGCCGGTTGCTTCCAACATTTTGCCAATGAAGAAATAAGTAAATGTTGATGACGAAAATTCGTGATGAAAATTCGTGATATGATGGCGTGCTCGCTTTAGCCTTGGACGCAATTTAATTCGTGGGCGGTATTACGTACGAATTATAAAGTTCTACTGGTTGAAGTAGACTCGAAGGATGGCGGGGTGCATGGGGATCCCTTCCACGTGAATCAATTAAACCGCACGCTATAAGGTTTACTACCAAAATTGAAAAAACTATTGAAATACTTACACTTTATTTAATATTATATAAGTTTATAAAGACTAACTAAGTTGTTGAAGATTATAAAATCTAGAACCATATCTAATTAAATACTTTCTTATCATATCCATCTCATTTCGAATCAAAATACCAATAAATTGTTTACTATACAATTATTAAAAATAACCAACTTTCTAGTAATTATATCATTTATTCCATTCATATGAAGGGGCTTTACTCCCCCAAGCCCTCGCTTAGCGAATACAATCTCAATAACTTACAGTTCCACACGCCATCCAAGCTCAAAAGTTCAGACGATTTATACTTCTGGAAGTGAGAAATGAAGTTACAATATTATAGATCATAAAGGCTAATTTGAATTAACGATCTTTGATTATTGCTATTGGTTACTAAGCCGATAGTTTAGTTGGGCATGAAACTTTGTATCATTTTGTACAGGGTAGAACGTCGAAATTGTATAAGTGAAGTAAGTACACCAGGTAAGGGGTGTATATAATCCAGCAAAATTCAAAGCATCTGTATCTGAAAACTCACTACTCAGCGATCATAGAAGACTGTAGCGAGCTATAACTTTATGGGAGGAGTATCGTCAAAAAAAACCAAATGTAAGACTTCAAAGTTTATTTTGACATTTTTAAATTTGAGCAAAACTACCTAAATAAAGCCACGCAACATTGACACATAGACATTCATAACCCCAAAAGAAATTCACACATTTTCCTTCCCTCGTCCAACTAGCTAACTATAGATACTCCAACCTCAAATCAACCAGCCGGGACCAAGGAAATTCAAAGGAGAAGGCAACTGAATGGCAGACAATCAATAAAAACAACACCATTTTCCCTCCAGTACATTGAAGAATTTATCCATCCAAACCCCTCACCTATTCCTCCTCCTCATTGGCAACAAGGTAGAGATCAACTGGTGCAACAATAAGTGAACTAGTTGTCGCGCCATTTCCAATAGCGAGTTCAGTTTGTCCGTCAGTGTTTGCTGTTGATCTGTTAATGTGTTGCATCCGATCTACTTGTCCCGGCACAGCACTCAGCGACCCGAACATTGATAACTTACCATCGATGAGATAGAATGATCGATAAATATTCCCATTGGCCGTACACGCCACCTTCAGATTGCCATC
This sequence comes from Sclerotinia spermophila, assembly GCA_038090695.1. Lineage (NCBI taxonomy): Eukaryota > Fungi > Ascomycota > Leotiomycetes > Helotiales > Sclerotiniaceae > Sclerotinia > Sclerotinia spermophila. The sequence continues at coordinate 55,972 of JBBMOJ010000232.1, read as the reverse complement.
TATGCTACAAATCAATGGCCACGCTGGAACCACCCATCCTGTAAAACCAACTGGGGCCACCTTGATGGATGGAGGTACATATGATCCTGTCGCCCATAGGATATACAGACCCGATGTCAAGTATCCGGTACTAGGGTCATAGGTGAATGGGAAGACTGCTTGACCATAATTTAAATTAAAGCCAGCAAAATATTCCGCAGCTTGTTGGATCATAAGGCTTGTGCCATCAGCAATCGTTCCTGAATTCATAGCTTGAATAAAGAAGCTTTCAGGCACTGCCTGAGATGGGCTCGGAGTTGCGACAGCCGACGAAGTCACGGTTGAGGAAGCTTCGGGTGATACCAAGTTAGCTGCAAGGGATAATGGGATATTTTGGATACAGACGGCGACACCGACTTGGGGTCCTGGTCCTGTACATCTCAAACGTGGATTGAGAAGGGCTAGAACACCAACATCTAAGCCAAGGACACTGGAACCAGAGGCAATGCTGGCACATGTGTCACCAGCTTTGGTGATGTAGTATTGACAGCAGTCGGTCGCGGTTGAAGGAAGGGTTGCCGCAGGGGCTTCAACTGGTCTACAAGCGCTGACGGAAGCAGCAACAGCTGTGGATGAGCGTGTTGAACTTGAGCTGACGGTGGCGGCGATTGGTCTAGTGCTAGATAATAACGTGGTTCCTATTGTCGAACTAGTACTCAATCCTTGGCCCTAATATTTATATCAATATCATCAAAGATGAAAGGAAGGAGTGAAATCTCGAAAAAGAAAAACTAACCACTACTGATGATGTTGAAGACCTAGAGCTAGAACTGGAGCTAGAAGTTCCTGCAAGCTGGGCCGTTGGGCTGGTACTCAAAGTAGTTGCTCTTCTTGAGGTGGTACTTGACCCTTGACCCTGTAGAGGGATTAGAATCCATCACGAGAGAGCAATAATGTGATTGTATTTCGAGATTGAGAAACTTACCACAGCCGATGTTGATGAGGATGCAGAAGCGGAACTGGAAGTTCCAACAAGTTGTGCCGTCGAGCTAGTGCTTAAAGTGGGAGCTCTTGTTGAACTAGAAGTAGAACTAGAAGTTCCAGCAACAAGCTGTGCTGCTGAACTAGAGCTCGAAGTAGCTGCTCTTGTTGAACTAGAAGTAGAACTGGAAGTTCCAGCAACAAGCTGTGCTGCTGAACTAGAGCTCGAAGTAGCTGCTCGTGTTGAGCTAGTACTTGATCCCTGACTCTGTAAAGAAATTCAGTTTCATCCTGAGAAGCATATAAAACAATTTTGAAGATAAAAGACTTACCACAACTGACGACGACGATGATGATGATGATCTAGAGCTGGAACTGGAGGTTCCAACAAGTTGTGCTGTCGGACTAGTACTCGATGTAGTTGTTCTTGTGGAACTGGTGCTCAATCCTTGGGCCTAATCATTTATCTTAGAAATCGCCATACCAATGATAGAAGTTGTACCTACGACAGCGGATGACGAAGAAAATCCAGAGCTAGAAGATGACCTAGAAGTAGAACTGGAAGGTCCAGTGAGGCCCTATACCAATTTAGCATCCATCACATCAGCAGAAAAATAGGATTTACCACAACGGATGAACTACTCGACGTTGACGATAATTGATACTGCTCCAGCCCACAGGTTCCAAATAAAGGGTTGCAACCGCCGTTGCACCATGCAGCTTCACGACCACAAAATCCAAATCTCGAGCAACAATTTCCATTGGGACTTCCTTGGCACGTATACAAGGAACCTGATAGAGGGCCGCATGTTCCATCGGGTGATACTCTAAAAGCAGAAACAACACTCGTAGTTGGGCGAATGGAGCTGGAGGATGAAGTTCGGGTGGACGAGAAAAGAGTGGTAGATGTTGAGGTACTGGTGGTGGCAACAAGCCCCTTTTCAAAGTGTTAGTCGTACGATTAAAAAGGTGTGTGAAGCATCAATCTGCAAGATACTTACCACCTGGGTTGAAGATGAGGTAGGTAAAGTGGAAGAAGATGACTAGAGAACGGATTAAAAACGTTTCGAAATGATGAAACAGTAAAGGAATGAAAGTTACCCGGCTAGAACTTGAACTAACGACGGCCAAAAGAGTTGAAGATCTACTACTTGAGCTAGATGACTATATGACACGTTAAAATCGTGTACTTTTCAAACAGGAAAGGGATATGAAGATATGATGAAATGATATTATACCTGAGATGAAGTAGAACTGGCCGCTAAGCCTACAACTGTGGTACTTTGAGATGAAGAAGAGGAGGATGACGCCTAGGATCATTAGCATTTAATGGTAACATTGCATCCAAATTAAATGAGATTCTTACCCTAGTGGAGGTAGAGCTTACCCCAACGCCTGCGACTGTAGTACCTCGGGAAGAAGATGACGACGACTACATAGATGTTAGTATTCTAATATTATCATATCGCGTTTTAGGTATGAAAGAAGCATTATTACCTGATATGTAGAAGAGCTGGCCCCTTGGACTACAACTGAAGTGCTGCTGCTGCTGCGGGAAGACGAGGAGGAAGATAAAATCTACAAGAATGTTAGCATCCCTGTAATCCGAATCTCAACACAGGAAAATGAAGAATTCTGTACCCTAGAAGTTGTTGAGCTAGCCACTAAGCCTACAGCCGTGGTAGTTTGGCTGGAAGAAGATGGTGCCTATCAAATTGTTAGCATTTTTAAACTTTAGGAGAGATAATGAAAAGCGTACGGAGCTGGTACTGGAACGGCTAGATGAACTTGTGGACAAAGCATCCACTCGTGCCGATGACTGTCGGGAATCAGCTTTCATCATTATCGATGTAAAAGTAAGAGAAATCATACGGAACTAGAGCTCGTCACTGCGAGATTCACCGGTGTCCATGACTATACAATATTAGCATTGAATCAATATCCGTGCGGCAAGGAATTTCTCACCGAGCTGGAGCTTGAACGAGTAGATGATATCGTAGTTGATGTAGTACCTCCGACAATATTCCTGGTTGAGGAAGTTGAGGAAGGGCCGGCAATAATGGCCCGGGTAGAGGTAGTTGAAGGGCCACCGATAGCATTTAGATTTGTCGACGAAGATGAAGGGCCTCCAATAACTGGACGAGTTGGGGATGTCGAAGGACCACCAATCACGTTTCGGGAGGTGGATGATGACGTTGAAGGGCCGCCGATGATCGCTTGGGTAGCGGAAGTTGAAACTCCAACATTGCTTCTCGAACTACTAGTTGAGGGACCCGCAATAATTGGACGAGTCGGGGAAGTGGAAGGACCTCCGACAATGGCTCGAGTAGATGAGGTTGAAGCTCCGAGGTTATTTCTCGAACTACTAGTCGAAGGGCCACCAATAGGATTAAGGATAGAGGAAGTGGATGGGCCTCCAACAATAGCTCGGGTGGATGAGGTTGAAGCCCCGAGACCATTTATTGTAGTACTAGTTGAAGGGCCAGGAAGAATGAATGTCGTAGGCCTCGTAGTAGTTGTAGCACCTCCAACAACATTATTGCTCGAAGATATGGTTGCTGGGACTACCACATTCGTTGTTGCTGGAGATATTGGCGGATTTGGAAACCCAATGATGAATGGAAACCCCAACAATCGTAAGAAATTGTAGCGTGAAAGTGCATCCAAAAACTCAAGGAAGTCGCCAATTGATATTTGACGTGCATTGACCTCCCGTTGAAACTCGGCGAGAGAAGGCAATCCAGCTCTACGTAGAAAGGCGAAAACGACGGTAGCATCTAACCTGTTTAAAAACTGGGAACCATAAGCTGAACTCGCTCCTTCGCCTCGTAAAAATTGGGCAAGTGGAGTATAGGGAGACCATTCTCCATTGTTTGTACCTCCATTGCCTTCATTGGCATTTGGATTATTGGATCCTGGGTTATTGGTACCTGGATTATTGTTTGAACCACCACCGTTTCCGAAGCCAGGGAAGCCAGGGAAATTTGGAAATCCAGGAAATCCTCCGCTTCCGGAGCTTCCAGAAGGGTTGCTACCTGAGCCTCCAGGATTATTATTCACTGGATTGTTGCTGCCGGAACCACCATTGTTTGATCCCCCAGAATCACTCCCCGAGCCAGAGTTTCCACGGCCACCCCCGAATAGGTGCGAGATAAAGTCAGAGAGCGAGTCATTATCCTCATCCTCGCCCGAATCAAAGAAATTGGCTATCGAGGGACCCTTGGAATCATTGGGTTTTGTGGAAGACAAAATCCGTTTTGCTCTATATAATTCATGCCATTTTTAGCATCTGACTTCTTCAAGCTGATGTCTTTAACCAGATCTGAATCTGCACAAGCAAACTTACATGCTATCGTCTCCTTCTGCTCTTGCGACTTTTTCACTAGCAGCACTCTCGCCCAAAACCGTCGAAATGGTAATACTTAAAGCCGCCGCCCAAATTGCAGCATGGCGAAGAAACATCCTAAAGGTTAAGAGATTGTGATAGTCCAATCAAGGACAGGTTAATGAATGACCGACTGTAGAACAAGAGGCGCAAAATGAGAGAGCGCAACGAAGATAAAAACACAAGAACCGTAGATTGCTAGATGTAGAAATACATCAGTCTAATAGAATACTTGGGTTATAAGCAGAGGCACTCGCCTACCCCCCCGTCCTCCTCCCAGCGCGTGCATATTCACGACTTTCGCAAAATATGTGATGTGGATATCCAAGCATTCTTGAAGCGCGACGACCAAAGGAAAGATAGGAAAGACGTTCGTGATCTACAAAACATTGGCTAAGGAATGAATCTTGTAGCCAGCCATTTCCGCCATGGCTAGTGATGAAATCCAAGTCAAAGGGATAAGAAATAATGTTTCCGACGGGAATTTTCTGGCCTCTTACGTTCCTTTGCGGATCGAGGCCAAGGCTTGAACACAGATCTTGTAGATACCGATGATATTGCTTTATTCGAATCTATATTACCATTGAATTGTTCTCGTCCCGAAATAATATGTATCGACTAATTTCTGAGTAAGACGGAAGTGTACAATCGTTGATCGTCCATTACCATAGGGTCATCACGTGATGTAGACTATTTTATAATATTTTTCACAGTAGCAGATTTTACATATCTCCAGATAGTGAATTCAAGGCATCCGGTAAGCTGGCATGAGAAATCTTCCATGGCAATGTCCGGTGAGAATATGATACATTGAGATTTAGAGAATGAGTCTAGAAGTTTTGGCTGTACTCAGACAATACACTCATTGAAATGGCCGGAATGACAGTCTTTGATCCAACCTTTCATAAATTGATTAGTACGCTCGTTCTGGCATTCGCTTACGAAAGAACTCCCCCTACTTATGTGATCTTAGTAATAACACGTATATGTAAAGATCTTTTCTTTAATCATCTAGATCTAGTGATAGCGTTGATATTAATGGAAAGATCCTTTTCGCTATCATACTGCTTTGGGAGTACCAACTAGATTCGAAGACGAATACAATCTATTGTGACACATCTCATCTGCTTTATCGTAGTTGATGAAGCAGTTGTTGATTTCAATCTTTTTTTAGAAGATTTGTATATAGATGAATTGATTACTTGTACGTTGTTGAAGCACATTATTTTTTTCTATATCCAGACCAGCTTAACCCCAAGAATCATATGCTTAATTCTCTATCAAAAGAGTGAAGACAAATGAGTGGAATACGTTGAAGTGATCTTTAAGAGGTAGATACCACTATTGCTCTTGCTTTGAAGATATCTTTACCTCTCTGTCGGACAGAGGGTGCCTTCACAATAATATACACAGCGTAATCCATAGTTCGGACTGCAATCCAACAATCAGTATTTTTTATTACCTGTTTTCAATTAAATCTTTCTAATCGTTTAAAATAACAATGCCATTCTGAATATTATATTGCTTTCAAAAATTAAGAGCTTCTGGTTATTGGATTGCAATTCAACCATTGGATATCCTAACTTTATATTCGAACACTCCTTTCACAATAGTAATTATACTCTAAGTCCAATACTCCTTCCACATTGATATGTTGCAAACTCAGATCAATTCTTACTTCAATTCCTTTTCTATTCGCTTTTTCTCTTTCTTTATATTTTTTATCTTCTTCAATTTCTTCTCTTTCTAATTATATATTATATAATAAAACTATCAATCTCAACCTTTTCAATCTCCAATCCTTTTAAAATCATTACCAGAATATATACAGCCTTATTCAATCTTTTACATGTCTCTTTAGCAAAAGATATTATCGATATAATTGCAGGTGCGTGTATTAATTCACAATATGAAGTATACGATTTCACACCAAACTTCGAAAGCAAAGCATCGGAAGCAGTATCGGAAGCAGCTTTTGTAAAAGTCAAAAGGGAAAAGTGTTTGTAAAGACTGATGAAGAAATGAGATTGATTTCTTTGTAAGTAGCTATAATCAATCCAAAATGTATTCAAAATGATATCCATTTCTCTCTTAGACAATCTTTATCTATTGCAGAAGCTTTACAAAAGCCAATACACCATCCCTTTCTTAAGCACTGCAGCAGAACCGTGTCGAGAAAGACGAATTCACCAAGATGCCGTCGATGCTATTGATACTACTGGGGCACGGTATCCAATACTCCCAACGGCAATTCGATAATTAGAGGCTCTCAATGTTTGAAAGAGCTACAATACTCACGATGTTTTCATTGTTTTGAACGATTAGAATGATTCAATCGATTTCAAGCAATGAAAGCTTTAGATTGTCAGACTGCAGTCCGGACTATTGGCCACCCTATACTGAGGTTCTTAGAGGTGTTGAACCTACACGCACACCCGGATGTTATGCATTTATTGAAATTCCAGATGATATGAAAGTTCGCAGACGATATACTGGTGGTAGTCACAGTCAAGGCCCTATTGCAAGCTCTAATCGGAGTCATCCTATCTTTACTTATGAAATGGAGTCTAATGTCGTGGAAGCTAATATCATAGAATCTAATGTTGGAAATCAAGTGATGAACAAGGCTAGTGCTGGGCTGTACTTAATGTTGCAGCTGGCGTTGCAATTGATGCTCAATGGGTACACCATCAAGCTCTACACGACAAAGTATTGAACTTAATCTTGAGCTGGCTTACATTTTTCCATAATGAGAGGTATTTCACCAAGTGGAACTATTGGGACGGTTTTGTTTGGTGAAGGATGGCAAAATGTTGGGGAAGATCTATTATCTCAGATTCCAACTCAATATGGAATTAAAGGGTTGTGCCTCAATTTTGTAACTATCATCGGTCTCAAAAGCTACCCGAAACATAAAAGAATTTATGGTGGAATGGCTGCGGGAGTTGGATGATTAAAGGGCCGCATTTCTCGACATTTATCGGTACCTCAGCACCTCGAAAAGCAATCTTTTCATTACATGATGATGGATTTACCTGGATCAACCTCAAGCTTCCGCCAGTTCGCACAATACGAAAGCTCAAAGCCTATCAGAAGCTAACCCTAAGGCTATCGCTCCAATAACCACTGCGTTCCCTCTTAACATCTCCAAACCAACACAAGCCCTCAATCCAGAGATTCGCAATTATACAGAGGCCATTGCATTTATTGACCTTTCACCAAATGAGGTACACCCTTATCCATAATACAACCTTGATTCTGAGAATTCCAATTTGCAACAATTCGGGCTGTGGATTCAACCAGGCAATGAAACTGCTACTAGGTTTTGGATTAAAGAATCGGATGGTGTACAGCTGTGAAAACAAGCAAGTCATCGCGAGAAAAAAGCGAAAAGCAAAGATTGTTTTGCTGTGTTATATTATCCTTGAAGTTTATAGTCTTCATTGACTCTAGTTTGAGTGCTTGCTAGTGTAGATAAAGAAGAAACTAGCTTGATCGTGAAGAAAAAGGAGATGTATGGATATAGAAAATAGAAACGAATATATATATATATATATACATAGATGCTTGATCCTCTTGAAGGTAGTAGCTCTTTTAGCTAACAAAATTGCTCTTCTTATTTATTTCAAATCCCAAAATCTTAATATTAATCAAAACAAAGCTTTCAGGAAGGAAGGTATATAAAAGATTAGATATGATCGAAAACAGCTTACTAGAGTAAAAATATATAGAAGATTAGATACTATTCAAAGACTACTTCATTTCATCTGATTCAATGAATATGATAGATACAAGTGTTTGAAAGGTCTTCTACTAGTGAGCGAGGTGAATGTAAAGATAAAAAGGTGAAGCAAAGAAGACTTCGAAATATCGGCGTGGTGGGGTATCACCACCCGCAAGAAAACTGTATCTTGGAAAGATAATGGCGGATCGATGATTATTTAAATTTACGAGATTTATTATTAGAGTCAGATCTTTTGTTTCTATTATAGTACTTGCGACTAAAGTTCTGGCTAACAACGCGCTGAGATGCTCTATAATTTGAATTGTATCGAATAGCTTTCAATAAGGAGATATAAAAGATTGAAAAGGATTAAAGAAGATTTATTAATAATTGAATTGAATTGAATATATTCTGGTAATGATTTTAGAAGAATTGAAGATTGAAAAGGTTGAGATTGATTATATAGTATGTGATTGGAAATGGAAGAAGATGAAGAAGATGAAGAGAGAGAAATATAAAATAGAAAAGGGATTGAAGTGGAAATTGGTCTGAATTTGTAGCATATTAATATGGAAGGAGTATTAGACTTGAAATATACTATTATAAAAGGAGTGTTATATATATTGTTATAGAAAGCCCACCCTAATAGAGAGGTAAACATATCTCCAAAGCAAGAGCGAAAGTGATATCTGACTCTTAAAGATTTGCTCTAATATGTTCTAATACAACTCTTAGAATGGATATCGATTGAGTTAAAGATAAAAAATATTTTTTAAACAGATAGTACTATTCAGTCCATCTAGCTACAAATCCCCCCTCAAAAAAACATTAAAATAATTCAATCAAATCCATTACAATATATTTGATAATGTGAATAACAACAGACCTCACATCTTTAGAAACAATTATTACCTCGAAAAGATTCAAGAATCAAACTTTGAACCGCTTTTTGGCTGATATCAAGGCTATGATATCAAATACAATGACGGCTTTAGATTCTTGAAACCCAAAAAGAACTTTCTTTTTAATTGTAAGACTCTATTATAAATCTATAATGATGAGATGGGTAGTATTCAAACTCTATCTTTAATACAGTAGCTTGTACGTATTCAATTTCGCATCAAGATATCGATCCTATACATACTACCTATCCAGATGTAGAAAAAGAAGAATAGGTACCAGTAAAGTCCGAAGTGAAAATATCCAAATGAAACTTCGTCAGGAATCATTTGACGCCCATTCGGCTCAGACGTGTATATCTTCGCGCTTAACTTCAGTAGAACCTGGTTACACATTCAGACCTCTTCGTCGATTTAACGTTCTTCATATTATTAGCTTACTAATAGAAATGCGGACCAATCAGGGATCGGGGGAACGTTTTATCTCACCGAATGGTCTGAGTATGGGATAAGTTTTTGAAGGCGTTGATTCGATTAATTGTTGCTCGTTAAGTATTACGTAATGTATAGCCTCAATATCGGGGCATGAAATCCCTTGATTTAGAAGATTTTATAACTCATTAAAAATAAGACTTTTTCAAAATTAATTTAATATTATATAGTTCTTGATATGATTTCTTATTATGATCTCATAGAAACGTTCGTCTTTCTCCGATCAAGAGCTAGTCGACCGCTTACGAGAGTCGAGTACTATATATCAAGAAGACAAAAGATCTACAGAGTAAATGTCGAAAAATAGGTCAAAAATAGCGTAAAAAATAGCAAAAGCACATTGAACCATGCGAGGTTCGAACTCGCGACCTTGTGCGTTCAAATGTCTACCAGATAGCAGATCTGTGAAGCACACGTGATAACCAACTACACCAACGGTCCTGTTGTGATTGTAGAGGGGAATTGAATTTGCATCTATATACCCCTCAAAACAGAAGTGATAGTGGGTATACACATTTTGTAAGCACAGTCTCAACCCCCACTCCAAAAACACCTAAATATTAACAGATATGAATTTCTCTTTCAACACAGCTTTTCAATAATAGTACCCATGATTTGAAACTTTATCTCCTAACTTCAAAATAGTTATATAAATTCAAAGTTGTTGATATTCGATGTATCGTTGAATATACACTCAAGTTGGGCTGTAGACTGTAGTACTAGACATTGAAAAGTGGATACAGGTGGAGATGGGAAGTGGGCTCGATATGGAGTTCGAACCATAAGTAAGGAACTCGCACTTCATACGTACTTGGTATGAAATAGATAAAATTAATGCAGTTCATGAAAGAATATCATAAATAGGGAAAAAAAAGGGGTTGGAGACTTTCCCTTTGTTTCGACTCTTCCTAATATAAATATGAGACGATATTGATAAGGGGCCCGTGATTTCCCATTGTAGTGAACTTTAAAACCAGAGTAACCTTTGACGGGCGCAGCAAAGTGTTTAGAACAGTTGAGCTGGTGAATCTGGTGAATCTGCTAAACTGCAACAACATTCGCCGCTAGAAATTGAGTTTCGCCATCATTTATTACCTACAGCCTGCAAAGCGACAATAGCATCATCCAACGACTTTTGGATGAGCTTCGCATAAACATATACATCCCCTCAAAATCAACAAAATCAAACAACAAATCGAATCAAACCCATTCTTTTTTGAATTCTCTCCTTAGCATTTCTTAATTGTCTTTGTCTTCATTCCAATAACTTTGAACCCTTTCTTCTTTCAATATCATTTGCATGAGCTTCGATGGCTGGTCGTTTTGTGCGCGCGTCGAAATATCGTAAGCCTTGTTACAATATCTTCAAGAGGAGAGGCACGAGAGCACTCGCTGACCGATCAAATAGGACATGTCTTTGGCAAACCATCCAAGAAGGAGGCATGTTACGATAACTTACATATCAGTCGCAATGCGTGGGATACCAATTTAATCAAGGTGGGAAATCAATGACTTGGAAAAAAGTGATGTAGATTTGAGGAATCAAGGTAGCTCATCATCGAAAATAGGCCAATCCTGAATATCTTTCGGTCAATTGGGAAGCTAGTGGTGGAGGCGCATTCGCTGTTATTCCTTTGAATGAAAAAGGTCGTCTGCCGGAACAAATTCCATTGTTTCGAGGTCATACGGGACCGGTTCTCGATACGGATTGGTGAGTAGTCGATGAAGTGGGCAGATGGTAGCAAATTCTCATCTTTGAATTAGGAACCCTTTCAATGATCGCATCATCGCTTCCGGATCTGATGATGGAAAGGTATTTATATGGGAGGTCCCTCAAGGTTTTTCACTCTATCAGGATTCTGAAGAACCCGTCGATGTTGCGCCTGTCAGTAAATTTGCAGGTCATTCTAGGTATGTGCCGATTATACCGAAGCTTCGAATCGATTCTAATAACCTGCAGGAAAGTCGGACAAGTTCTATTCAACCCCGCGGCAAACAACATCCTCGCATCAGCATCTGGAGATTACACGGTTAAGCTATGGGATGTCGGCACTGGGAAGGCACCTTTAACATTGAAGCACGGAGATATTGTACAAAGTTTATCATGGAGCGCAAATGGAGCTCTTCTGGCCACGACTTCTCGAGACAAGAAATTACGCATTTGGGATACTAGACAAGAAAGGCCTGCACATGAAGGACCCGGACATACCGGCGCAAAGAACAGCAGAGTTGTATGGATGGGAGAACACAATCGCGTAGCTACTACCGGATTCTCCAAGATGAGTGATCGTCAATTGGCTTTGTGGGATGTTGGTAACGCCAAACAACCAATCGGAGGGTTCACTGTTTTGGATTCTATCTCGGGTGTTTGCATGCCATTCTGGGGTAGGCTATGTCTATGAATGCTATTTGATTTGTACTAATGATCTTTCAGATGATGGAACTCAATGTTTGTACTTGGCAGGCAAAGGGTAAGTCGATTTGGCAGATATCAAAAGAATCCGGCTGATCATTTTAGTGATGGCAACATTCGATACTATGAATATGAGAATGACAAGTTCGAATTCTTGTCAGAATATAAGTCTAGTGATCAACAACGTGGTATCGCATTCCTTCCAAGACGTGGTATTAACGTAAGTGGTTGTCATTGTGTATCTTTCGCATATCTATTCTCACCAAGATACAGGTTCACGAGAACGAGGTTATGAAAGGATTCAAAACTGTTAACGACCAATATGTCGAACCTATTTCTTTCACAGTTCCTAGACGAGCCGAAGTCTTCCAATCTGATATCTACCCACCTGCTATTGGTTTGAAGCCTGCGGTTACTGCCGAGGAATGGCTTGCTGGTAAGGATGGAATTCCTGCCAAGATCGATCTGGAAAGTATATATGAAGGAAATGCTCCACTTGAGGTACCATCCGATTATAAACCACCTGTCGCTGCACCAGCACCAACTCCATCCCCAACAAAGACCGCACCACCCAAGGCAGAGCCTGAACCAGCCCCAGTCGCACAAAGAGCTCCTCCACCAACTATGTCCGAACAAAAGGGTTCCATTTCCGCGATGGCGTCCAAATTCCAAGATGAGGATGAGGATGAAGCCGATGACAATTCTAGCTTTGAGGAGATTCAAAAGCCAGTTCAAAAGTCAATTCCAGCTGCGGCCAAGCCAGAACCAATCAAACCTGCTCCCACCAAGGTCACACCACCAAAACCATCTCCTGTATCTCAAGCAACGCCAACATCATTCGAGCCTGCAGCAAAAGCTACCCCAACCACTATCCATACCTCTTCCGGACCCATTTCCGCTGTTGGTGCTCCTCAACCATCTCCAACCTCAGCTGGTGTCGAAGGTTCCCTAGCAGAAATTAAGCTGCTTTTGGAAGCCCAAACTAAAACTATTACGGCACAAACGGAGAAAATTGGGCTATTGACTCAAGAGGTTGATACATTGAAGATGAGAGTTGGTCCTGGTGATCAAAGTGAAAGAATTAGACAATTAGAGTTGGAGTTGGAAGCTGCCAAGTCTTAAATACGTGATGTAAGTACGGGAGTGCGGTGTATTTTGAGGGGCTTCAGGGGGGTTTCAGGAGGGGAAAAGAGAAAGAGTACATTGCATGATGCAGGTAGTTTTCAGGTTTTAGAGCCATAGGCGAATTGATGATTCGATGTGGTTTTCTCGTGATTTGCGTCATCGCTCAAGTGAATTTGACATAATTATGACTGAATAAATCTAGTGAATAATCCAAGATGCACCAATTTAGGAGTCATAGCCTAACCTAAATGGGCGTGAATAGATCTATTCATACCCCCCCCCCCCTTCCCCCACTTAGACTACATTTCCTCCTCTTCTACTATACAATTCACCCTTATTTTTCAATTTCAACGTATACGTTCTACCTTTATTCTCATCTCTAATATATATACTACACTCTTATTTCATCAGTTTGTAACATACGAGCTTTGTCTCCGGCCCCTCGGTGCTGGAAAAATAATTTCGCATCGCTAGAACTCTCCTTTTATTATTTTCTAAAGCATTTTGGAATCTATGTTGCAGTTTGTTTTATTGAAAGCTTAGAATAAAAACTATATTATTAATTATATTAAGTAATAAAGTTCAATATCCTATTTTAATATTTCATTTTAGATATTTTGAAGTATAATGTATTAAGATTGAAGATTTTCATATGATTTTTCAAAATAGTATTTTTCAGGTGTTCTGACTATGTGTACCATAACGACTCTTTATTATATGAAATGGTTGATATAATATATATTCAACAACCCATATCAAATCTCGTCTCCAACACACATCTCCTTTTGATTCGTCTTATACTCGACGTCTTTACCGTTCATTCGCTACTACTTGACCTATTTTTCTCCTTCTTCCATTATTAATTGCTCGTTTGATACCGAGTGCCTGATGTTGATGACTCGATGTTGATTGTCCATCCTCACTCTTCCTCTCCCACTCATCCCCAAGTCATCATTCTACCTCCCTAATCTCATACAACCCATATCTCAATACACATACACATCCCTCTACACCCATCCCAAGGTATATATATATATATTCATTAGCCCCGGATACTGCACTCGATTACCAATTACCCGGGGGGGCCTATCTCGGGAATTAGCGCGGATGGAGGCGGTGACAGGATGTACTCTATCCAATCGTGTTGAGAAAACGGGTCGGGATTTTGTGCACTGTGCTTTGTCGTTTGCTGTAGATGATTAAGGGACTTTATTCTACGCGCGAAAGGGTTATGAAGGTAAGTTTGTGTATGTTTTTACTACAATAGAAGAAGACGATAGCTAGCTAGCTAGCTCATGCATGTACTCTTGTTTCATCTAGAAATATCAACAGAGAGTAATGAGAAGTTTGTGCTCGCTTGTAGATGCGCTTACATTGATTGTGGAATTTTGTTTCGGATGCAGAAAAGTAAGTAAGTAAGACGCGCTGCGGGAGATAAAAGATATATTGTGGGTATTAATTAGATGGCATTTGTAGTATTATCCATCCACTGTTGTATTTCTCCTTATATCCCGTTTATATATACATGTTTTGTATCGTTTGCATTGGTAGATTTATGGTCTGTATTGAATTCTTTTTTCTTCAGATATATATTTCCTTCCGGTAGTAGTAGTAGCATATTCCAATCATAGAAGTAATTCCTTGCAACCAACTAATTCCCATTCCAAAGCTAATAATCGTATTCCTTATACTATTCCCTAGCACTATTACTTAGGGCAATTTTCTACATCACTGAGTACCCGGGACAAACGCTGCTGCAATAGAAATTTGTCCTCTACCCTGGACTTCCCCGCCAGCAGGATATCGCGCCTCCCATCTCATGTTACGATCGTTCACGATCATAACCAGTTCGTATTCAACTTTATAATGTCTTTTTGCTCTTACACCTTCCTCTGGTTCGACTTGTTGGATAAGATTTTGTTCTTTCAGAAATGTCATATCGGTTTCAATGATACCGATAACTGATGCTCCTACATATCCAGCCTGTTAGTTTTTGCATCTACTCATTATTCGTTTTCTCTTACATACCTTTGTTTTTCTCGTGGTTCTTCCGGTAGTGAGATTCCATTTTATTGTCGGATACACAGAGGTACTCTTTGCACTCGAATCGTGTGCCCTCTCTTGCGTCGAATATGTAAAATACCGGTAAAGGATATTCCTTCTCGGTAGGTATCTCGTCGCCCTACAATTTCAAACGACGTAAGTATATAGTCTAGCTTCCCCAGGTCAATCGCAGACACATTCGCTGACCTTTTTGATGAGCCAGAAGATGGTATATTTCAGGTATTTCCTGCCATCTAAAGGCTCAAAATATGGACGGACTCCTCTATGAGCAGGGAATTTTTCTGGTTCGTGTTCTTCGGCACAGAGGAATCCATAGCTAGATCGGCTGATACGCTGTGGACCGCCTTTCTTGTTCAAAGCTCGAAGTACTGCCCCTGAAGAAACAGTGGTCTCGTTTCTGTGTCTGTAATTAGTTGTAAAAAATCTAAGGATGACTCTTGGAAGCCTACGCAGCTGAGGGCAAAACTAGTTTGATCTCATTGTTGCGGTAGTTCCGTATTGCCGTGAGTTTTCTTTATAGATAATTTCGAAAGGAAGGAGACTCCGCAAAGCCTCCGATTAGTATCACTTTCTAGATAGTGGGTTAGAATCCTTGATTTACTTTCCTTCTGATCAGGAGAAGTTGTATCACACCTTCACATTCAACCCTTTCTCTTTCGCACCGTCTAATTGGGTTTTCATCAACACAGCAACTCTCTCCAAAAGCGGATCAAAGATATTCTTTAGGTCAGCACTATATTGGGTGTCAGCAAAGCTTGCGATCTCAGTTCGTTCAACCATTCACCATCCTATCTTGACTCGATTGTTGAGGAATCGTTTTCCCGGATTTTTATTTGCTCTCAAGCCTGCTATACGAATGACTTGGGTTGGAACATTGGCTACCGTCACATCGACATGTCTCTTCATATCATTTTCGAAGTCGACTAAGGCTTCATCTATAATGCCTTCAATTGTCCAACCGTTAACTTCAAGGTAATTTTCGCCTTGAAGTCTGCTACGTAGATGTTCCCACAATGCCTCATTCAGATAGCTGGAGCCACAGAGATCGCCTACATTTCTCAATATTTTGTGGAAAAATATTAGATAAACTCAAAACTTACCTCCAGCTTTGACACCCTCCGCCTTGAGTCTTAGGGGGTAAGTTTCGCCAATGGTATATGTAATGGTATCGACTGTACCTCCTCCAGCATCAATGAGAACGAACATCTCTCCGGACTATGAATGTAAATGTTATCAATGTTGAGCTGGCAAGCAACATCCAACTTACCATCACTTGAGTAGTTTCGCTGGCAAGCACATAAGCTGCAGCAGCTTCGGGCTCCGAGACAATAAAAAGATTATCCACACTATGGTTCTCCACGCTTCCGAGTCCAGATTCGCGTATGGCTCTTTCCATATTCTTTTGCATTATTCTGCTGGCTTTGGGTGTCCAGATGGGAGGTACGCAGAGCACAAACTTCACAGGACTAGTATCCGTGAACTCATGGTTTTTGATAAGCTCAGTTTTGGTATGGACGAAAAGATAATAAAGGTAGCCTGCAATGACGTCTTCTTTGTCTTTGATAATCATTTTGCTCTTCAATTCTTGACAATTCGGTTCGAGATCTCGTCTAACTTCTTGTGTAAGATCACTTTCATCCAGAAGTAGCTTGAACCTTGCCATGCGTCGATTCTGGTTGCGATTTGTATCGGCAAACTTTAGTTGTCGTTGGATCTGGTAACCCCAAAGTGTATCTTTATTCTCTTCGTCATCGTAATCTTCATCCATTTCCATATCAACATCTTCGTCCGGGTCTTCTCCACTATCATGGTGTTGCTCGTTGCCCAAATCATCTATGTTTATGATATCGACCGGTGTATTTCTCGATCTCACAAGTAACGGATCCAGGTAGGCCTTCTTCGGGTACCAAATTTTTGTAGGTACCTCTCTTCTCTTTGGTTGAAATCCAGAGCGTGGTGGCTCCCCAGGATAGTTGATAATACTTTGGATCTCGTTTAGATAGATATGGGCATTTGGTACGTCGCTCGGTTTAATGTCTCTTGGCAAGACAAGAAACGATACAGAAGAAAACGTTGTTCCAAAATCAATGGCGACAATGAAACGTTTACCTTGCGGTATAGTTCCTTCTTCACCCGACCCAGCTCGAAGCTCGCGACTGATTGGCTGCAAATCGGGATGATCAATCTCCATATTGACTATAAGAATGAGAAGATTGACTGGCTAAAGTCTGATGGATAGGTCGTACAAGGCGATAGCTAAGTGACTTGTGAAAGGATCAAGAATAAGCAGTTTATAAACGTTATACGGAACGGAACGAACCGCATCCAGATATTCTCATGGTTGGTTGCGCTTTGCAATGGGCTGTGCCGCTGTAAAATACTACCCTATAATTCCCAGCCCTGCAAGTCAACCTTGCAGCTTTATGCTAACCCTGTAGAATACTACCCTACATTCTCTACATTTCTTCAGCCACGCAAGTCAACCTTGCAGCTTCCTTTTAACCAACAGTTTGTTAAAGGAACTGAGGAGAAAATGAAATGAAACCTTTCCCCATACTTAGCAGCCAGTATAGTTGAATATACGACTCGAGGCATCATTCAAAGCTTTCGTCGTTCTTTGATATCCATCGGGGATCCTCAAGTCTGGTTTCTCATCCGTTGCCTTTTTGCTTTTTGGCGCCCGAGTTGTACGTAATACTCACTACAACAACGTATACAAGTGAATCTCTAAGGCCCCATTCTAAGCATTGCATCGGTCTCTCCGGCGTTATTCTCTACGAAATAAAGTTCAATAACTTCATTCTCACACGATGGCGAGAAAGAGACGACCGGCGTCAGCGTCGAAAAAAGCTTCCTGGAATATAGAGTCTGAATGTGCATTGTTTGGATTGCTTGACTTCTGTACAAAACACTCGCATGTTTTTCCATTCAACGAGGAAAACGTCGTTGGCCGCTTGTGCACCGCAAGTGGCTCAAACGACGGCTATACTTGGGATCAAATCACCCGGAAGCTTGAATATATTTGGCGAGAGTTTGACAGGGTCGATTCCCTAAGCAAGGTGGACATATATAAAGATGGCTCAGCTTGCTTCAACTATCTCACAGAAGACCAGAAGAGAGTTGTGGAGTTGAACGTGGAGCAGTGGGAGAAAACATTGAAGCCGGTATGTCTGTAACTTGTTGTAGAATCTGTTCTTGGAATAACCATACTAAGCTTGCACAAGATCAACGTTATAGAACAGACTTTGGTAGATACTGTTAGCAGAAACTTATCTCGCGCCGCTCTTATATCTAATGAGCGCCGGAGCCACACTTCTGATTATAGCATGACTGAGAGTGATCGCCATACGCCAAGAGCGCAGAGGCATCAAACACGAGAGATTGCGCAACGACTGAAGCGAGAATGGGATTCTACCAGAAGTGTTTCCGAAGAAGAGGTTCCCAGAAAAAGAGTCCGAAAAAGTGAGAAAAATGTAAGTGCAGAACATTGTCGTTGGACAAAGGAAACGCTAACTTCTTGGTTGCTACACAACGAACAGGGTCAAAATTTGCACAATGAAGAACAAAAACAATCAGATCAAGAAGACCTTGAATATGAAACTGAGCGCGTGCCAAAAGAGCAACTAGATCCCAGGAGTAACGAGGTCGAACCATCTACTGAGAAGGGTGACAATGTCATAACCTTACCCTCACTAGACGATAGTGAGCCCCATGAACTCATGCCTTTCGGATTGAGAAACAAACCTCATCAGTTACAGGCAGATATGATTTCCTCTTCAACCATACACGTGCGAATTCACAGAGCCGCTTTGCGAAAGAAGGACGAAAAGTTATTGGAGCTTCAGGAAACCATCAACACAGAGGATGACAAGCTCAACGAACTTCAGACTCAACTAGACTCCTATAGATTAGTTGATGAAAAGCAGCAGGAAGGCAACGGTTCAATCCGACGTCTTGTCTCCAATCTACATCAAGAAATTGAACATCTTAAAGTAACAAAAGATAGCTGTCGAAAAATTGGAACGTTTACCAAAATGGCGGGAAGGCATACCCAATCCCGGAAAGCAATGCAGATTGAAAAGAAGATTCCAACTATGAGACGACTGATAAAGAACATACTTGGTGGTTACGACGATGAAACCATGCTCAGAACCCCTGATTCTGATGTCTCTGTTGATTTGAGCGCGCTATTCTCGTTTGGATTTGGGCTGGCTGACCAGACGCATATAAGTGCAACACAAATTGCAGCCTTGACATCTAGTCTTCCTCCATACTGTGTTATCGAAACTTTGATAGAAGCCGCTGTCTGCATTTGGGTCTTCGAATCCACATTTCCGGAGTTCCATCCAAATGCCAAGACTTTGTGCTTGCTCACGACATATAGAGATATAATAGCAACTCAAGGCAAGTGAATACCCACATAACCCAGTACTTAACTCTTCACTTCTAACTACCTGTATAATCCAGACGGTGCTATAGCTTTAAAGAACCTTGAACTGGCATCCCATGATGTATTGATGAATCATCCACGCTTTCGCATATTGATGAACAAAGAAGCCGAGGACCTAGCGGATTCACTCTCGCAAACAGTAGCTCCATTATTCCCCAGAAACACTCAAGAGTCCGAGGAAAATGTTTTCGAGACCTGGGGAGAGGAGGAAAGTGTCTGGAAAGCACGGCGTCAACAACTTATCGCCATATTTAGATATGCGCTGAAGATAAAATCACACGCGGTGCTTACCCCCGAGCGATACGAGTTGGTAAACTATGTACCTGGTACTATATTTAATCCCCAGACCATGGATATCGAAGTGATAGATGCGCCTACTAGAAGCCCGATTAGAGAAGGCCGTATTGTCAAACACTGTTTGCATGTTGCAATTCAAGCATTTACTGATGAAGCAGTAAAAGATACGGATCCAGTCTCGCGAGCAACGATCCAGTATAAAAAGTTTACGCGTGCACTTACCACGGATCCTTCGAGTAACATAGGTCGAGGACCTGTAATACTTGCTAAAGCAATAGTTGTTCTGAAAGACTGAGCTAGCTTTGAATGTCAGATTTTTCTTGCATGAAAAGAATCCATACAATTCGCGGTTCTCGTGGTTACAACAAAAGGCGCTTCGATGTAGTACTGGTGGAAGCCGGAGGTTTCGTTAGGAGCCTCAATTGACAGTCATTGGATGGCATTCCAAATATAGCAGAGTATGCGGATCAGCTCATTCAAATGAAATACTGCGTCTATATCATTAGGGTTGAGGATTAAGTATTCAATAAAGCGTAGAGTATCATGAATAAAAAAAGCCTGTGAGCTTTGTATCGGTAGCATCCAAGAACAAGAATTGTAATCAAATCTTTAGGCTGATATGATCTGATAGCACGTGAGTTAGATTTTGATTTGATACGAAGGTGTCAAGCAATCTGAGATACAATTTTTCAGAATGTCTCAGATGAGTCGATAAAAATTCACATGATGCAAAGGTTCACATGATCACTCACATGATCCAAAAAATTTCAACAGATTTGAGAAATTCAATCCATTTTAGATTGTAAGGAACACCGGTATATAGCTAATTACAGACCTCAACTCCTTTATTTCCTCGCCTACAAAAGTGCATCATCACCTCTATCACCATTAATCTTCGCCCTCGTCATTTCACTCTGTCCAGCCACCTCCTCACTTCCCACAGTCGCCAAATACTTCTTAAAGTTATCACTCATCTCGACTACCTTCTCAAAGTGATCCTGTCTTAATTCTACTTCCAACTTACCATCTTTCTTTCCGTCCTTCTTCGTCTCGGCTTCATATTCAGCTAGTGCAACTGCGGTTTGGAACGCATTGCGGATCTCACGACCATTCCATTCAATGTCTTTGAGTACATCGTCTGAAAGAATATACCGTTTTGCAGCACTCTTAATAGTGATTTCGTCTGCACGTTCCAATTCCAGCTTCTTGAAAAATTGAAGCCAGATTCGCTTGCGGCCTTCGCAGTCCAGAGGGCGGTATCCAATGTACACGTGAATACGAGAGAAGAAAGCTGGATCAAAGTGACCCACGCGATTTGTGGTGAGGAAAAGAATACCCCTGTAGTATTCCATAGCTCGTAAGAAGACAGATACGAGACCGTTTCGTGTGAGTTCGGAGACTTCACGACGCTCGAGATAGACATCGGCTTCGTCGATCAACATTACGGCACCCCAGATTTCGGCCAATTTGAACCATTTACTAAGGGATTCTTCGACGCGGAATTCATCAGTTCCGATATCACCACAGGTGAGTGATAGGAGAGGACGTGATGTGAATTCGGCTACACATTCTGCGGTGTAGGTTTTACCAGCACCAGGAGGACCGTGCAACAAAAAAATTTGTCCTTCTCCTTTGTTGGGGATTGGATCCGCTGACCAGGTTGTTTCGCTCCTGCCAGCTTTCTTGGAGGAAGTGTACTTGTGAACGAGCGCTTTGATCATCTCTTGTTTTTCGTTCGGTAGGACTAAATTCTCAATTGCTGAACTGTAGAATTTAGGAGGTTGACAACAATCGACGTCGAGGGCTTGCCATTTCTTAGATTTGAGATCGAAACCCATGATACGACGAGGGCATAAGAAATACTTGTGTCGGGAAACAACTCCATTTGCGTCGGTTTCGGCAAGCGAGGGGGTTTCGCGAGGTTCAATATTTTCGTATTTTCCCCAACGTGTATTGGCCGATGCAGCGAGTCTCTTAGAATTACAATCTGAGCAATTGCAGTTATAGTGCAAATCTGCAAGAATGCCAGAGTCATCATCATCGATACCGAGGACTGGAGCTGGGTGTTTCTGTGTTTCTTGCCAGTCGGCGTAGGTGTAGAAAGCACTTTGATCAACCACGACACGACCCTCATGGAAACGTTTTGGCTTTTGCTCAACTGGCATACTGAAACCTCTGTAATCCATTTGTTTGCCCATCAACATACTATAGAACTTCACACCACGATCTTCGAGCTGTTTTCTTGGAGATAGAGCAGGATTGCTGTCGATATAATGGGCAGGTATAACCTTCAAAGATGTGATTTCGCGCTCTCCTTCAAATGGTGCAATGGTAACCTCGTGAGATCGACGTCCAACAAATCGGCCATCGAAATCTAGATACCACATCTTGACTTTAAGAGGTGATGGCTGCCCTGGTCTAGTGTTTTCTGTAGAATTTTCACAGCCTTGGAGAACGAAACCGGCGCGTTGCTCGTCAAATTGGGCGTAGGCATCCATTCCTGGCTTGAAGATCATCCATAACATCTCGAACGTTACTACTGGATTAGCCCTAGCATGTCGGTCGTCTTCTAACTTTAACTTCTCTTCAAAGTTATCCTCAAGATACTTCTGAAGGACGCTGATATGATGACTGGCTTCTGCATCGTCACAATTCTCTTTGTATTCTTGAAGTTCCTTTCGGTAGTGGACAAGAATTCCATAAGGTTCCTTGATTGAGATGGTGTCTCCGAGTAAAGATTGACCCGGGTAGTATTCGACAATGGATCTTAAGGCTTTCATGATATGTGGAGAATGGATGATGAGTTCTTTCTCTTCCATAGATCGTTCGTCAAAGTCGTTTTCATCTCTCATCTCTGATGAGATCACATTATCATCTTCCTTCTCCTTCTTGCCCTTTTTCTTGCCATAAATGGTAGGGAACCAAATAGTGACACTGTACAGGACTTCTAGAATAGGTATTTCTGAATCACGATATCTGAAAACGTTAATGTCCTACCGGAGAACGAACAATGAGATTAACATACGTGGTCTTCTTCAACTTATATGGCGCTGCCAACTCCTTTGTTCCCTTAATTTCACCCCCTACATCCTTATACTGGACTTTGTACAAGATTTCTGGGCATTTGACATCTTCGTCCTTGCCAGCATCGCTTGATGCTTGGGTAGGAGTGGCAGCATCCCTCTCGGCCTTGACGACAACATATTGCTCGCCATCTTTACTTGGTGTCTCGTTGGCATGCATGATTGAAGATATCGTCACAAGTTTGGGATTACGTGATTTGGCTGTATGAAGGAGAAAAAAGAATTGAGGAGGAGGGGAGAAGATGGAGAAATGATATGAAGATTGGAATGAAATGAATATGTAGAAGTATATAAATACTAAAAGCTAGAAAACTAAAACAGATGAAGATATAGCAATTTTGGTGGAACTTTGGTGAAATTTGTGGAGTACAGGTGGTGCTCACATAGGCAACACTCGCCGCAGCAGTCAGCCTGCAGATGAGCACCACGCCGGCCTTCTCCCATTCGTTGGAGATAGCAATACATTGCCTGTCCAGTTTCTTGACCTACCCGCACTGAATACTTTGACTCACCGTGTTGTCTAGGCAAATGATGAACGTTTTGATTATCGGTACATACGTGAATGTGGCGGCTCTTTGTATGCAACTAGCAGCCCTAGGTAGTTTTGATGATATTTGATTGGTTCAACCTTGTTTGGCGAGGCATATTGGTGGATAAGTGGCTAGATCTCCGCCATAGCTCGCTCAGCTGGATATCTACGTGGGGTATCATCAATGGTCCCGAATCCGAATCCTTCAACGATATCCGATCATGATCAATGGTAGGTAGAATTACGAGCAAGTACTGCAGTTATGACGGTAGCATCATTTCATGGATAGATGTATAGAGTTGAGAGAGATTAACATAGTATTGCGATTCTACAACAATGTTTCCATGTCATTGAACGATTAAATGTTGAATACTATTCGAAATCCTTGAGAGACGAGTATTGATTATTCAACATGATTTAGGACAATCGTATATCCCGTTCCATGAATATAATCAATTAGTATGAAATCTCTAGCCTTGATCGTTTCGAAGAAATCTAATTGCCGTCGTAATACGGGATACTTCCCAGAATGTGTTAGTTGAGAGTTTGCAGAGAGCCTCCATACTCTGTACAACACGAATCTTGCTGTGTTCCCACTGGTTCCCGTTCCTGTTCCACTTTCACGACGATACTGGTCCGAGCCGTTTAGCGTATGAGTAACACCTCGATTTCACGTAAAAGGCACGAAACAGATTATGGCAGTGCAGCATTAGCTAGTTGTGATCATGTAAAGATAACATATTCGCGAATTGACAACGTATTGTTATTATGTTAGAAGTGTTTTCGTAGATTGTTCAGGTCAAGAATACTTAACGGTTCTGTATTGTCAAACATTAAATAAAATTTATAGCTGCCGGTCTGGATGAGTAATTAACTGAGTTTCAAATCGATATTATATCTATATACATTACACAGTATATTAGAGTCCATTCGGATATCCCAAATATAGGAGATCCAGAACCCATCGATAGATTGGTATCTTATAATAGAAGTTTCCGTGTGGTAAAGATAGTTAATTCACTCAATGATTGGGCTGTTAGTGAAGGTTAGCAATGACCTTGATTTGTGTAGTGAACATTGGCTATTGTGTCTATTTCGAGTGTATAAAAATTAACAACGAATGCCTTGGTGTAGAAAGATTGAACGATGTTGCTTTGCAAGCCTTCGAGCAAGACTTATTGTTGTATCGACAATGCCGCTCGCAATATATCACCTTCAGTCGTATAGGAAGGGACAAGTCTAGTATGATGTAGATATATAATATCGGCGTATATGAAGAACATATAGTCAAATATCGTGTTGGAACGAATTCGACAGAAGTTGAACAGGATAATAAATGTATGGAGCAAAATATTTCTGAGAACTATGTTGTGGCAGTGTTAAAATGGCTGAAGTACCATTAGAGCTAAAATTAGAGAATTATCGGACCCGGATATATATTAATCCGACAGACTCTCGGCAAAATCAGTCACAATTCCCCCTTCATCGTTGTTTCTTACTCGCACCATTTTACACCACGAGCAAGCCATTTCCAGCAATCACTATTCTTGTAACACAATTCATATAGTAACCAACAATCCCGAGAACCAAAGGATGGAATACTGAATCCTTTCGCGAATGCCTTTCTTCCCGTCTTGCAGTTTATGCAAGTAAACAGGCTACTAATTTATCTCGTTACATTTACGAGCACTCCCGACAAGCATGATGCCAATCTAGATATCTACCTAATCGTTTCTATGCCATTAAAGTTTCCACTCTCCGGCAAATATACATGCCAGATCTATGCGAAATCAAAGCCTTCGTATCGCGGTCGCATTCATGGTTGTTTGTTGGCCCTCGGCCTTGATATCACCGATCCATTAACAAAAGGAAAAACCACCGAATGTATTGAATCTATTTTCTCCTCCAGACTATTGATTTGCAAATGTAATCATTATATTTTGCTCTAATCA
The DNA here is from genome assembly GCA_038090695.1 of Sclerotinia spermophila. Classification (NCBI taxonomy): domain Eukaryota; kingdom Fungi; phylum Ascomycota; class Leotiomycetes; order Helotiales; family Sclerotiniaceae; genus Sclerotinia; species Sclerotinia spermophila. Next base: position 30,599 of record JBBMOJ010000232.1, on the reverse strand, counting down.
CAGCCTCAAAATAACTCTTTCTTCAAGGTAGTAATCAAGCCAAAAGTATTCACAGTGTATCATTGGTAAGCCTTGCGGCCCGTCCCTCTACAAAATTCTGCAGCACTATTTAGCCTATCGGTTTTGATAGTTCTTCAACTTCATTCTACAGATATACGCCAAGTCTGACGTGCATCAATCGCTGCGCCTATATCATTTCTGATTTTTCGCGATGTATCCCACTCTATCTACTCTATTATTGGATATAAAGCCTATGATTGTGCGTCGAACCGCAGTGAAGCGCTTAGCCGATCTTCATGGAGGGGTTATCTCAAAGTTGATGAATGATATCTAGAAAGACTCAGCCAATATTGAGAATACGTTTAATACCTTCTCTATGTTACATCTTTTCACTAACCAATGTTCTCCTTACTTGTACTTCTGTTGTATGGGGTTTCGAAATATTAAACTTCTTCTTTCACTGTTTCAATTTCCGGGTTGAGTATCTTCATCGAGTGAGGCTCATGGTCTTTGCGGAGTCCAGATTCTCAAATATTTCATACTCTACCCTTGGCCATGGCAGGACGGATTCCCCAACACTTATCGATGATACCTTTAATCCTATGTCCGGAAAAGGAATTGCCGTTCCCTATCCAGTTCTACAACGAACATTTCTGTTGGATCCTACACCCCCACAAAGTCCTGTGTATCCAAAATCCAACTGTCCCTCATCTGCCATTCCATCAATAATAATAGAACAATACGATCTTACAACATTCAATGAACTTCCAGAATGGAGTCAGGATAACCCCCATATCCACTCCGGATATCGACAAATATCTCATTCTACTTCCACCTGTTTACATTCCTGTTTCCAAATCCATAATGAAACTTTCAACATATGGTCTCATTTCATTCCTTGTATTTTATTCACTATTCTCGAAGGTTTCATGATGTATTACCTTAATACGCGCTACCCTAATGCTATGATCAAAGATCAAATCATCTTCGCATTTTTCATATTCTGCGCAACGATATGTCTAGGCATCTCAGCAATTTTCCACTCTCTCATTTCTCATTCTCAAAAAAGCCGCGATCTGTGGTTAAAACTCGATTATGCGGGAATTGTCTTTCTCATCATTGGATGTTTTATTTCCGCTGTATATATGTCTTTCTTCTGTCAACCACCTTTACAATATGCTTATTGGGGAATGGTAAGCTGTCTTTTTCTCTTTTTATTTCTCTTTACTCATAAAATGTGTAGATTCTAGCAATGTCAAGTATGGCATTAGTTTTTCTCCTCCTACCAGCTTTTCAAGGTCATCGATGGCGTTCTTTTCGTGTAGCAGCTTTTTGTGCAACAGGTGTTTCGGTTCTTATTCCTTCCGTTCATGCAATGGCGCAGTTTGGCTGGGACAAGACGATGAATCAATCGGGTATGCCGTACTATTTTGCTGAAGCATTATTGCTTCTGGTCGGTGTTGTTTGTTTTGCTGTACGTTTCCCTTCTCTGCCCTAGAGGTGCAAGTTGAGAAAACTAATAAGAAAGTAGAAACGATGGCCAGAATCGTGGATCCCAGGTAGTTTTGATCTATTGGGTAATTCGCACCAAATATTTCATCTACTGGTTGTGTTTGCTCTGGTGTTGCATTTGGTGGGACTTTTACAGGCATTTGATTATAATTATGGGAAAGGAGAATGTAGAGGGATTATTGCATAAGATGGGTTCGATATTTATATGGAGTTTTAGAATGGCCCGAAGGGGGAGGGAGTGTTAAAAGAAAAATGGAACGGTTGGAAAAAGGGAGATGGGTGTATATATTGGGAGCGACGGTTTCTGACAGGGGTTTTCACATAAGGGTTTATGATGGTAATGCTAATACGAATATATGATGAATGAGACGGATTGGAGGATATATTGGAGTATAGATGGGTCTATATTGGGTTGAAAAAGAAAATATAAAATAGGAAGGATATACCCTCGAAAGATATTTTGTTTGGTTTCTGAGGATGGGACTCATGGAAGATACGGCTCATAAGAGAATATGGAAATGAGGTTTATGAGAGAGGAGTTTTTGTATACATTTTGAGCTCCGTTCGGAAGCTGCAATAACACACCCAAGCAATAATCAATCAATAGCTCTCCTTAAGTGATATTGGGTCGATGCGATTAATAGTCTCAATGACATGGTTCCAAACTCTTGAGCCTGCCAAACGGGACTCGCTTCAATCACGAATGCAACACAGCAGAGACGTGAGAAATGCACATCGTATATTCTCACAACATATCTCTTCTCTCTTCCTCCTTTTTTCAATACAATCACATGCGCAACTCCGATCAGCCCCATTTCACACAAAACCTCGGAGCCCAAAACGACGATCCAAGAAAGCCCAGGAACTCGTCCCGATCTTCCCCGTTATATCTTCTCCCATGTCCATATCGTCCCATCGCGATAATGATGACTACAATGTAATCAACTGCACAAGAGACGCAGGTATAAGATGATTTGACATGCAACGCTCTAACGGACCCATATTCCCCGCGTGGGGTAACCTTACAGATAATGCACGACGACGGAAGCACGGGTTCTGGAATGGGATATTTCTTCCGTCGTCCCGCATACATGTTTCCGTGTAATGAGGCTATGGAGTTACGTACCGGAGGGTAATGAGAAAATGAATGGAGTCATGCCACGTTCTCATCACATGTTGGACTGAATGTTGTGTTTTCGCAACTGCGAATGCTAATTAGAATGCTTTGACTGGGTAATTTTATGTGTACTCCGTATCAATAGCAGGAGACTATGCGATTACAAGATGGAATGCGGAGAGCATGACTGAAGATGTGGTACCAATTACGTGCCTGTCCAACGATATCGTAACACATGCCCATCAGTGTACTGAGGAAAATAAATCGGGCGCAGAGAAATCGATTGATGGTATCATGGTCGGTATTCCTCGGTATTTCTCGGTATCGTTCACGCATTCGATTACTGGTTGTTTTCGTCTTATTGTTCGATGACCGTTCTAGAATTCACCATGATACAACAATATTCATGTGTTGGGTTGGTGTATGTACGGAGGGTGAGTAAGGGTGGGGCAACTAAGGTACAGCAAGGAGCTACAGGAAAGACGAGGACGCCTTATGTGTGACGACTGAATCTTGTAGCCAACCATCAAAATCAAAGGTTTGGTATACATATTCCCATGATCAGCGAGTGTTTCAATTGCTAAACAACAATGAGGAGTGTTGGTCACATCCACAGCGTTTCATCAGCACATTACGTAACATCGTCTGCATTCGCTCGCTTTTCGCTCCCTATTTTCTTGCTAAGAGTTATTCTCTAGTCACACTCAGTATCACAGGTACTTCTTACTAAATCACATCCCCGGATTCGAACTGTCATGCCAATGATAGTACACCCGGGATCTCATTGCACCGATACACGTGTCAAGAATATTTCACAACGCTCAGCTGAAATGTCCTCCTCGCATGTTCTGTTTGGAATGTTGGCGCTAGCCCCTGAACTCTGTTCTCACATCATTCAAGTGGTTAAGCCCGACAAAATAACAGGAGGTTCACTAAGATGCAAGGACATTATGCCCAATTCTTTCTTTTAAGGCAAGAATCGCCACCTGGGGAGGCACGGTCAGATCCGGTTGTGCAACCAATGGAATACCTATAAAGTTACATGGCATTCCTGCATTATGACATACAGATATATGCACTTTGATATCTCCTGAAAGTTCTTGATGCTGTATTGTGATATCATACTCAGTACGCACCTCAACACTTGTTAATTTCTATATCTCAATCAATTCGTCGCCTAATTGTATTCAACGTTGCTCGCTTCAAATACTGTTTTATTTTGAAATATCTCTCTCGTATCTGTTTAGTTCATCGCCTCGAATCAAATATTCAAGTAAATAAATTAGCAAGGCCTAAATAAACACACCATGGCAAAATCATCAGTCACATCCTCATATTCATCCACACCATCATCCTCGTCCTCATCAACATACAAAGTAGGATCTCAATCTCAACCCTCCTCCTCATCCTCAAGGTACTTTCACACATTTTTATCCCAATCCCTTCTCTCTCTGTCTCCATTCCCATCAAACCCACCATTAACACCTCTCCTAGCGCACACCCTCACTCCTACAAAATCCTCTCCACCCTAATCTTCCCAAACACCCCTCAAAAACACCACACAATTGGTCGAGGCACACCCGGAAATGGCATCACTCCCTGGATGAACAGCGGTGATCTACGAATCCTAGGGGGACGAAGAGGAAAACTGGATCAAGTAGATCCGGAGAGTTTGACGAGTTTTTGTTGATATTCCGAGTTGTGAATTCATCATTGAGATGGGAGAACAGGATGGTGGGAGATAAACAACGGAAACATAGGAAAAAAGAAAAGGAAAATGAAGGGAATGCTATGAATGTATGAATTGTACGAGCAACGATCTGGCGTTATACAAATGGGAAGGAGATGGAAGGAAAAGGAAGATGGAAAACTGTTCAATTGGGTGTATCACATTATTTAGGAGGGCGTTCATGACCTAGCTTGAAGCTTCGCATTATCGGATTTAGGTTTATCCATTGATTTTGGTTAGAGGGGTTTATTCCATAGCATAGTTTCGCATACGGATTTGATGGACGTGATTAGCGAGGAGTTTGGAAATCGGTATGTATGTATGTATGTATTTCTATGGTTCACACGAATGATATGATAGATACCCTGAAACTATTAGAGTCCATTGAACAATCAGTATACGAGTACATGCGAAGGGTTTCTATTCCCAAGCCAATCAGAATACTCAAATCAAATCACCTCATCTAAAACATGGAGATCTTCTACTCTCACATTAAGTTTGCAGATCTGCACATCATAGCGGACGGCATCGCCACTAGCTCCACCATGGTGTGAATTAATGACAGATCAGATATGCAACAAGATCGTGGGGATAAAGCTTAATTCTACGAGTACGGGACTGGGTAGATATATTGATAATTATACAATGAATTTCTGGATTTAGAAATGGGGTTCCATTATGGATGGTTTGGAATGAGATGAGATGTGCAACAAAAGTCATGATATTGCTTGTGCGTCGTCACGAGAATATATCAGTGCTACGATAAACATAGTTTAAGATCTGGATTTGGACATTCCCGTCATATCGTCGTGAGGGTAAGATTTGCAATAAAATCCCAATATAAATAGCACTCATACAATAATATATATTCATCCCGGCGTGGCAGGTCCTCGAATATGCAAACATAACTTCGAGATTTGTAATCTTAATCTAGGGATTGATCTACGTTATTTGGCCTAAGCAGTTACCTATCTCACCGTGGTATAGAAAGATATGTGCAACAAAATATATCAAAAGATTTTGGATTGTACGATGAAAGCTTCAGAGTCAAAAACAATTATATATCCCACCGCGGGGAATTCCAGATGTGGAACAAATCTGCATTAGATTATATCTAAACAATCTCTAGTCCCACCGTATTAGCATGAGATATAAATATATTGAGATGCGTGACAGAATTCTGAATATAATCTTTAAGAATATCCCACTTATTTAAATCAAGATGTAAATAGTCCCCGGTTCCCCATGGCATTAAGATATACAACAAAAGCCCAATATAAATAGCACTAATATAACATATTTTCATTCCACCATAGCAAGTCGTAACTCATCAGATATACACTAGAACTTCAAAATCTTAGTCTTCATCTTAGTTTATCATCATCAAATCCAGACAGTTCCACAGTGGTAATAATGTGATATACAATAATTCCCAAATGCTCGCAATAGCGCCATATTCCGCGGCTGAGGATCTTCAAACATGCAACAAACCGTCCGTCTAATCAAGCTCTGGGGTCCAGATGTAAGTGAGTACTTTCCAGCTCAGTCCGCCATGGAACAAAAATCAGATAATTATGCAATAAAAATCCCAAGATAACCAACATACCACCACAAGATTACAGAATAGTGATAATCTTTGGGCTTGAATCGCAAACTCGCCATGATAGAAACGCAGTTATATGAATGGCTTTTAACATTGTCAGAATATCTCAGATATACAATATATAAAAGATCTATACTTATTAATTCCAGTTCCACAATTGTAGAATTGAGATAAACAAGTGCACCCAGATTCCGTAGGCCTATATTATATATACCACCACCACAGAAGATTTTCAGGGGTGCAATAAATCTAATTCATTTAAAAGGAATAAGCATGAGAGATACAAGAACACCAATCCGGGAGTGTCCTTTGGGCGACAATATATTGAATAGGATTTTGTTGTGTTAATAGTACCTTTATTAGATATAGATATTAAGATTACAATAACCCCATGCCCCCACCGCACGAACATCCCCAGACATGCAATACAACAAAACCACACTCCTCAAACCATCCATCCATATCCCATCCACCACTGCGGATTACACTCCATCTACACCCACTACCCACTACCCACAACTAATCTACCAGACCGAGAACCCAGCACCCACTAACCTCCACCGCGACAGAAACATCCAGATCTACCTATAGACAGCTTCTAATTCCACCCCGGGAAAGAACGGAATGTGCAACCCACGGCCCGACAATAACCTACCTATATTTCACCGTGGGAGATTTCAGATATGCATCAAAAAGTTGATTTAGAAATGTCGTTTTGGGATGGAAGTCCCCGCCGTGGGAATCGCGGAAAAAACGAAATACCACGGGAAAGAATGGGATATAGGAAGACAACGCTAGAAAGAGTTCATGCTCCGCCGCGGGGATTGTAAGACATGCAACAAAACTTGATTTTAGAAGTCTCATTATGGAAATCGCGGGGACTAACGACACCATGGGAAAGAATGAGATATAGGAAAACGGCTAGAAAATAACCTATGCCCCGCCGTGGGATATTCAGATATGCAATAAAACCAAAATAATAACTAATCATCCTCCACCGTAACGAATTCTCAGATGCCACAGAAAAGAACGTGTAGAGACCCTGATATATGAATGGATATAAGATTCTAGAAGTGTTTTAAAAAGATTCAATGAGTCGCGTGCCGCATCTTGCGAAAATCTTCGCCCCTTTCATTTTCTATGCTCGTCTTTTTCAGCTGTATCATCCGAATTCTCTATATCAAAAGTCCTTATACACGATACTTCCATCCCCGCCCGTAACTGACTTCTTCAAGGAACCCCTCCTTCATCTACCCCACAACCCTCTCCATATACACACACCTAGCCGTCCACACTCTCCCCTCCTCCTTTTCCGGCCACACCCCATCCTTCATTCCCACAACTTTATACCCCCTCCTCGCATACCAATCCTGTCTTTCAACCGCCATCTTCTTGACTTTCAGCGCCGCATTCCGTTCTTCTTTCCCGGGATATTCATTCGCTATAACTTCTAATATTAATTTCCTCGCAGAGATAGGAGGTGAAGAGGCGAGCGTCTCGATTGTATCCATGGTTGCGCGGCCGAGACCTAAGCTGCGCATGGCGCCGGAGATGTAGAGGCCGGAGATTTTGTAGGTGGAGGAGGGAGAGGAGGAAGTGGGGGAGGATGGTTGGACTTCCAGGGCTATGTGGCCGATGGGGAGGAAGGAGTGGGGTGGTGAGGGAGGGGTACGAGGAAGCGCGTTGAATGTTGTTGCGGAATCAATCAATGGTTCTGATTCTAAGGGGTGGTGCGTTGTGTGGAGCTTATGAAGATCTTCGCGAGCGGGGGTGGTAATTGGTAGGACCTGTGGGGGTATGTCAGGTTTATCGAGATGATTGAAATAAAGAGATACTTACGATCCATTGAAGAGTGATAGCGCCCTGTCTCTGTTGTTCGCGCCATGATTCTACGCGTTCTGAGTTCCAAGTGCAGGCTACTCGTTGATTGAATAGTCTCTCGATATGAGATGGAGAGTCTGGGTCCCAGGGAATGAGGTCGACTTTTGAAAATTTGGGGGAGGGGGTGGTGGGTGGTGTGGCCATTGTTGTATTCTATGAAGGGGTATGGAAAAGAAGAAGAAGAACGAGACCAAAAATTGAAGAAAATTTCGAGACTCAACTATGCTATCATGTTCTATCTTACCTTACTTCTTGTAGACATCACAAAATGACTCACAGATTGCTCATGATTGATATCTATCGATAATACTGAGGATTCGACTTCCAAATATGGTAATCTGCATATCTCCTAGGATATACGAGGTCGATTTGTGACACCGAGAGAATGGGGAAAGTGCCTCTTAGTTTTAATGCACGATATCTAACGGTAGTATATCGGCAAGAAAAATATGTTCATGATTGCTGTTGAATCCGAAGATCCACGGAAGATAGCCAACTAAGACATGCCTATAGTAGCAGGGATTGCAGTTCATCCGTTAAAGATTGAAGAAGGAAGCCGATGTACGTGGGATGCTGGTTGTCGTGATGTTAACTGTAGGGCGTGCATGAGTGGAGGTTGATATCGCCAGTTTTAAGTGGGTCGGATTTTAGATCAATAATTGGTTAGGCTTTCACTATTTTTCAACAAACGATTTTTGAGAAAATCTAAAAAAGATATGGACAAGAGGTTGAATGGTTGATTTGCAGATAGGATGAGAAGATATTGTGAGTCAGTATGAATTAATCAGATCCTTGAGTGTATATAGAGGTCAAAATTGTTTTTGAAAATGAATGTAATTTTTTTGCCAGTGTATTGTGTGTGCACATGGATGTGCGACTCAAAGGCTTCTATCTTCAATTGAAGTGACGTGAAGTATATCTAGATGGGTCTTTTTTTCCCCAAGACCGGTGTCATCTCATTGCAATGTTGCCTCCCTTTTCCAATTCCCTGAACGCCATCGCTATGTAAATGTAAAAGCAAATCTTCAATCATAGTTCCATAATCAAGAAATCCCCCGACGAAGAATGAGAGGCATATCCTCTCAGCATCATCTATAACCAGAACCAGTTCCCCATTGCAACCATTCCAATCATAACCCACATCCATTCCCAATTTCTCCACATTCCCAACCCCAGAGAACTGGCACTACTGGTGGAACCACTACTCGCGGTCAAAATACTCGTACTAACAGTCGTCCTTCCGGTAGTTTCCCCATAAATTCCATTTATGACATCCGCGGTCTCAATACTAGGTCCTACGTTGAAGAAATCGACCAGGATAAACGTTGGTTTGATTCCCCACTCGCTCTTACATTGTTCTGCTTGAGTTCCCAATGCACCTGTTGTGTTTGTAGCTGGGGAATTCGTTGTGGTGATGTTGCCTACATCTGGGACTGTGATGCCAAATGATTGGGCTGTGTCGGCAAAATGGTTTATGAGGCCCATGTAATTAGATGAGACGGCAGCGGAAGCAGAATCGACAGTGCTGGGTCGTTGGAGGGTACAGTTGAAGGCGTCTAGAGAGAGAACCCCAAAGTAGGTTTCGAATACGTATGTGAATTCTGGAAGGAGATATGGATATGTGGAATCATAGTCAATACTTGCGATAAAAGTAATCAATCTTGTATTGGCGGTGATGAGGGTTTGAAGCGTTGGCCAAGTAGCGATTGGTGAGGTAGTAGAAGTAGGGGTATAGCCGTAGGTATCGATACCGGAAGACGAGAAGACTGGTCCGAAGGTAGCAGCTGACTCGTCGTCAGAGTTAACAAGGAGCAAAGTGACAACTTCGTTAGTATTGGCATCCATCCATGTTTTGATTTCCGTAAGAAACGACTCGAGACTACCACCGTCAAGGAGTAGACAAGATGTGTGACATAGTTCTAAAGTTCCATTCGAGTTATGAACCTGTGCTTGAAGTAATCTAATACCGGCGGATAAAGCAACGGTAACATTGTAGAACTGATTCCCTGCTGTCGAAAACCCGGTTGTTGAGTCTCGAAGGAATTCACTGTCGTGGGCACCCATATGTGTTATGTTGTTATAGTTTCGATTACATAATTGTGGTGAGTTATTGCAGGCAGTTGTGCTTGTTGATACTGCTGCTTCAGCGACTGATGCGGAACTGCTCGTTGACGATGCAGCTGGTGTTGCACCTGCAACGGATATCGATGATGATGATGATTCTTGACTTCCATACCCTCCTCCGTATCCGCCTCCAGATCCACCACCATTTTGAGGAATGGCCTGTGAAGAGCTAACCAACGAAAGAATTGCCATTGCGGCAGATATAAATGACCGCATATTTGATGGAGTAATGGGTTTCCACGATAAGGTGATAAAAAACGCTTCCTTCGGAAGAGTGGCAAGCTATGAAACTTATTGCTTCTGAAGAAATATGACAAAGGAAACACCAGAAGTGCTCAACAACAGATATATGAGAAAGATTAACACCCAAAATAAAGATAAATTGGAAAGAAAACAAGAGGCTTCAAAAGTATGGAGAACTTTTGAAAAGTAAATAGATTACCCATATATGAAAACTACGGCATACGTTACGACTCACATCATAATACTGCGCCTCGTTGCCTCTTTCAATTAATTCTCTCGAAATTGTCGTAAGCCAACAACATTACGAGTCTTGGAAAAGTGGACCTCATCCATATTTGAGTGAGAATTAGAAAGGAGAACTTCCAATCAATACTTCTAGATCTGCATGAAACGATTGAGAAGTCCAGGTTTGAGGATGGTATGGGATGACACACCGGGTGATGCTTGTACAAGTATCGGTGGTCAAATCCCTTATACTGACGTTTGAGGTTGGTGAGACTTGAGAGAGCGAGGATCGTTACATGTTGACCTCTTCTTTTTTGGCTGGGAATTTGAATACGTAAATCTTCCTAGAGTCATTTCTATTTTTAACCTTAATTGGGGCGTTGAAAATTCAATGCATTGACCAACGGAGTAGTCTTACAATCGGTATAGCACAGTCGGCCTTTGCAGAAGATGACGAGGACAATCGATTCAATTGACCAATGCAAGCTTTTTCTATCACGAAACAATGGAGAATGATCTTCAAGACTTGCAGCTGGTCCTTGAGCTGGGAACTGGAACTGGCAGTGCCCATCTGTCAAAGTAACCAAGTGGATGAAGTTGGATTTGAAGAAGGCTGAAGATGTTGATGTTGATCTTATGCCAGCCACATGCAGTCCCTAGCCACCGGGAATACCCCTTTCCCGAAATATCTGATTCAATGCGACAGTGAATAAGAGTACGAACGGCTCGGTTGGAAGTACGAAGTAGACGGAAAACTATCACCATTAATAAAGATCCATACACCAAACATAATTAATCTCCTGTCGTATACCGGACCTTTCAAATGAAAGCTCTACGAGTCTGCCTCGTCTACACGAAAATTGCAAGAGATTAAAGAATATCCCATCTTCTCCACTCTAAACCGAGTCTACCGAACTCAACCCAAAGATCGGGCCAGACAATCCACAATTCATCAAACAACATCCGCTTCACGCTTCGATGTTCGATGTTCGACAGTTCTGTTCTTGCGTGGGGTGAGGAGGTATCATGTCAAGTATGTGTTGAGTATTCCTGTTTGATTGACCTATGCTGTTACCTGAGGGAACTTCTGTGAATCTAGATGAATCGAGAATGATTACACTGGCAAGTCGGATGGGGAACTAGATGGTATAAGTGTAGATCACCCATCAACAGCGGTCATTTTTAGTGAAAACAAATTTACCCCTTATCACGTGTGAATTTCGAACCGCATTATCAATAACCTTATCCATATCATGTGATGAATGTTATACATTGAAGCATTTGTGTGGTTCATTTGCCTAGGTATTTATCAGTGCAGCGCCCCAGGCAAATTGAAGCAACTACTTGGATGGTGACTATTTTCTCCCCCTGTTCTCTTCCACATACCCTATACTGCATTGTGTTCTCGCAATAGCCATATCATATGGGATATACATCTATAGTGCCAAATAAGCCCATCTGGATCTGTTTTCCTTCCTTGTTGTCTGGGTTGGCTCATCTTTCAGAGCTCATTTTTAGATTCAAACTGTGAACATCGTGCTCTCGTTTCCTCGTTCAACCTGCTACTTTCCATGGTATTCTTAGTGTGAGAGTCATCCATTCAGAAATTTCGCATTAGACATCACCTAACTATGGGAGGTGAGGTTGTAGGAAGGATGGAGGATGGAGGAAGATGGAGGAAGATGGAGGAAAAAGAGTGCAAAGGAAGAGGGGGGAGATCAGAAGAAGCAGCTACACAATGGAGAACATAAGGTAGGAAAAGAATGTAGAAATGAAGAAAGGAGAGGAAATTGGTTTGGAAGGTAGCGTGGTGCAATATATATCTACTCGATAACATTTTTAACTATTTTCATCACTTCTCTATCGTAACTGAACTCATTAAACACTTGACTACGATATGTCTTAGGATAAAATATTCCCTTTAGCATCTTTCCAATTTGCGAGGAGATATTTACACTTTGAATCTATATTCAAATAAAAAATCGGCGATAAACAGCTCAAAAGTCCAATATATATCTCTACTGACACTAACTAATACATATAAATCTATATACATATAAGTAGCTATTTTGAAGAGAAGCTAAACCCTCACCATCTATTAATTCTCAAAGAGAAAAACAAATAGCGGGGTCGTTAACCTTAACCTTACTCCAAGATAGAAAAAAAAAAAAACAATACCCCGCATCACGTGTCAAATTCTCCATCTCTCATCTCGAATTCCCAACGTTAACATTTCCTCCCCGAAAATCTCATCGAAACCCTCGCATGCATCCATCCCGAGAACTCTCAATAATCCTCAAATAGCCAACCCCGAACTGAAGAACCCGCTTCCCCTCTGCTCCCCTCCCATTAATACAAAAAAAACTTCCAAAACTCAAACAATGGCGTCTTCGTCTTCCGAACGCGGCGCTATCGATTATGCGAATCTTCCTACCCCGCCAAAAGCCGTGGCGGATTTTTGTTTGATTCCTGTAATTTTTCCCATTTGTTTCTTCCTCTTTTCCACTCCTTTTCTTCCCTTTTTCATTTCCACCCAGGCAAACAAAACTAACTAACTAACAAACACCAGATCGGAACTCCCACCGCTTCGGTATCAAAAGAGGTAGCTGCGGTTCAGCGATTGATGAAGGCGAGTGGGTTGAGTTATAGTATGCATTCTGCTGGTACTACTGTTGGTATGTATTTTCTTTCTTTAGATACTTTGTTTCTTTCGATTGTTAAGAAGCTCGGGGGGTTAGATTTCTGAGAATGAAGTTTCACGAGACGGAATTCTTGTGATTAGCTGGGGTACTTTGAAAATTCCCATGAGAATAAGCTTTCTTGACATGTCGCGGAGATCTTGCAAGTGCGAGTTTGAATAAGATCACATTGCACAGATATATATTACAGTAAAAGAAATCACTCTCACAAACCATTAAAAAACTAACCACCCACCTCATGTACAGAAGGGACTTGGGACGAAGTAATGCGTCTAATAGGCCAAGCCCACACACTCGTCCATCAAAATGGCGTTTTGCGTGTCCAGACTGATATTCGAGCTGGTACGCGCACGGATAAGGAACAGCATTTTGCGGAGAAGGTTACGAAGGTGGAGAGTTTGCTTGCTGGGGATGAGGAGGGGGGGAAGTAGAAAGGGGGAAAAGTAGGAGGGGGAAAAGTAGGAGGGAGGAAAGAGGGGGTAGTGGATGGGGAAATGGGATTGGCTGGGGAGAGTGATGGATTAATGATGAGGGAAGGGATTTGGAAGTTGCGCAGTGGAGAATAGTTACCTGAAGAGCGATGTTTTGAGGGAGGAAGAAAAGCACAAATGCATATACCTAGCAATATATGAACGATTGAGAAAGTGTATAAATGAAACGAGGTGTGATTGGTTTGTGAATGCTACACGTTGGGGCGAAGAGGATTGAAGATGTGGAGGAACGTGGAGGACATTCCTCATGTATGTGAATCTGATGAATGATTGGAACGCATGGTTACAATCAAGGGATTGTATGGGACATTGGTTTATTAGCTGTGCTGGGTTTTAGATGCTCTTGCTGGAATGTGCCTGTTATGTCTTCAAATGAAAAACATGGCATATATGTATCGTGAAGGGTATCCTCTTGAGACTTTTTGCTCGGCTTATGATATCGCATTGTCACTGTCGTTATATTTGGAGCCCAAGTTCTGCTAAAATGGCACAGCATGTTTACTGAGTAGCATGACCGGGCAGATGCTATTTCGAATTGTGATCAAACGTTCTTTAATCGTTGTTCGAATAATGGCGAGACATTCAAGAAACTGCTCCGTTCTCGTTATCTATCCCTCTCATTTTGCCTTCACCGCACCAATCGTGGTTTGCAAGGAATTGATTTTGGTCTCCAGAAACTCCGCTTTCTTCGCCTCATTCAACCAAGGTATCTCGAGTTCTCCCACACAGTCTCGGATTAAATCAACTAAAACCTTAGAATTTGGTGCATCGTCCAGAATTCCAAGGAACGAAACTCTTGGTAGACCGAGTGCTTCTGCTATGCGAATCTCCGATCCTTTAGGTAATTGTACCAATCTTGTGGATGGTTTGTTGGGGTATGCCTTTGAGGCGGTATTGAGAAGTTGAGGAAGGTGGGAATTGAGAATTGGGGGCTGGTTGGAGCGGGCAATTAATATGGCTGAAAAATGAGTTTGGGGTGGGGTTTGAGCGTTGAGGCTAACTTCGCTAGTCTCAGGGAGAATTTCCGGTTCTGTGTCGAGAGGTTCTTTGGTCTCGAGGCCTCTTTTAGATGATTCTTCCAGTATTCGATGGATACTATTAAGGCCTGTAACGATATAGGAAGATATTTCAGGTGATGAAGGAGCTTCTGGGAGCCTCTCATCTTCTAACTTCGGCTCTCTTCTCTTACGCTTCTTACTCCGCTTTCCTTTGGATGGAGTAATGTGATTGGAACGATATGATCCAATGGGTGATAGCAAGCTGCAGAAATGATTAGCCTTGCAATCACTATTAGCTTGGCATTGCTTTCGGAGAATTCTTGAATAAACATTGCAGAACTCTCTGCATTCATGTCGTAATTGGACAATCTCAAGGAGAAGAGCAACGTCAAGGAGAATTTCCTTGTAGCATATCCAGTGAATGAAAGACGACGAAAGATGATTCCAAGTCCTCGTGCATCAGTTTATTAACGCACCTGCATAGAAGTTCCACTATGGTTTCTTGGTCTTTAGAAGATATTTGTGGCCTGAAATCTCAGATTAGTATTGCTCCATCACAAATAGCGTATGTAGTATTAAACGTTCACTAACCATTGAGCTGATGTGAATGGAGTATCCAATTGATAGATGGTTTTGGTTTTCTTATACTCCATTTTCTTTCTTGTTTGCAGAGTAGAAATAATAAGAAAGCCAGATGAAGTATTGAACTTGGAATGCCAGACGTGAAATTGGGAATCTCTGTATGACTATGTATTCAGTTTGGTTGATTTCCATTAATTTATCATGTGATGTATGTATATATTGAGATCTTGATATTTGAAATATATAAATAAATAAATGGATAAGTTATCCAAATGTTCAAAAGTCTATGGAGTATTTGATGCATCGGTAGACCTGATAAAGTCAACGTACATACACTCACTAAACACAATCGGGCTTAGCAGCTACCCAGAATTCTGCTCCCTCAGTCATGTATAAATGCCTCAGGGTTTAAAATTCCCCTTCTGGCGGGTGAACTTTAGCTCATAGACTCTTGCCACTTTTATGTTTTGTTGCTATTTTATCACGTGACTATATACTCACAATCAATGAATGGTATTTGATACCGGTACTAAAGAACCAGCCAAAATGGAAATGCAGTTCATAATTGGGGAAGATTGATCGAATATTGAAGAAAAAGATCACTATACTATACTGATCATCATTCTTATTGAAATATCAGCTCATCTGCTATTAGCTATAGCTATCAATCACCTCTGTAATAAGATAGGTACGTAGATATACATGATATACCACCCCTATCATCCTTCTCATAAAGAGTGATGACAGTCATCAATGCCGCTTTAATAATCACGTCATGAATTATGGTGGGGCGCAGAAGAAGCTCAATTGACCTTATTACTTCCTAGTCCTCGTAGGTAAAGTAGGGTGAACTTTTGATAAGACTTCTTACTAGGTAAATCATCATCATCAATACCCTTCTATCACAATCATCCAAAAAAAAAAACCCCCAAAAAAAAAACTTCTTCTTAATATTTCAAATCCAGCTTCATTCTCTATTCTCTCTCTTTCCAAACAGGATATTGAGTTTGCTTAATGAATAAGGAAAAGAAGACGGGTCTCCTTTGATACTTATTCACTTCTCTTCAATACAATTCAATACGCCGAGCTACCTTAGATTTTTTACCTTACCTTAGGTACTGTTCCATCCAGTGCGATTTCATTGATTGCAACTACGTAACTACACCTACCTCTCTTTTACTTCTCCTCCCACCACACACATACACTCACTGTACACATAACAATCCTTTTTTTCTCTTTCTACTTACCACCTCCCACAACAGATTTTGATTGGGAAAACTTTAATAAATTGTAGCTCTCAATACTACATCTTAATCGCATAATCTACTTCGACTTCATAATTCTTGTCATACACACTTACCCCTCTCATTCCGTCATACCGGTGTACCTAAAGGTCAATCCTTCAATCTCATTTCACAATTCACCAACCTTTGTGCGGGGAATGCCAATTCAATAAATTATAATCACACATGCGATTTTCTTAGAGTATTGTTGTGTGAATTTAAACGAAAGGCTTCTGCCTCTACAGCTCCTGCTGTTCTGGACAGCTTCTATCGCATTCATTCAATTTCTCAACCTTACCAAATGGACCAAGATCCAGTAGATTCGTCGCCAGAACGTGCGGTCTCATCAGAGCCTTGTTCGACACATCCTCTTCCATTTGATGATAACGAACAACATTCTGCGAGAAAGCGACAAAAGACTTCCAGAAGTGGCTCGAGGAGTAGGTCGGTCGATACAACTAGAGCTTTAGAAATTCCTCCCGCTTCGATGTCGCCACACAAAGATCATGTAGATGCTCATCATCCTCTCCCACCAAGCACTCCAACGCGTCCTACCACGGCGCATTCTCAAGCTGGTCCAACATCCAGTCGAGTTACGATCAATCTGCGAACTCCTCAACCTCGTTTAGAATCGCCTTCCTCTGACTCGCCATCTCCTATCTCTCCATCAATTATGAGAAATACAGTGGAGGTCGAAGGTACAAGAATGAGTATCGAATCCGAAAGTGATGTACTATCAACTGTGCCAGCTTCAGTTCTCGAAACTCCCTCTTCCTCTCCTTCTGCCGCAGAAGGTAGCCCAGAGGTTGAACTCCTTCCAATCAGCTCTGATGATCCTGAGCGAAGTCCAACCCTAGCTATCATCAACGAGGAGGAAGTTTTTCCCGATCCTCTAAACCATTTCCCTTACCAGCGTCGCGGAGAAAATCTGCTCATGGCACTCCGAAGGGTTACAAACATCTTGCAGTATGGTAAGGAATTCTGCGCGATTATAACATGTAGAACGTGTCTAACAATGAATTTAGAGCCCATTGACACTGAGGATGTATTTATCCGACTTCGAAATTGGATAGATGAATTCCTGCGCTCTGCCAGCTCAGATAGTCGTTTGCATGGCGCATTCACCAGATATAGAGAGTTTTGGTTTGCATTCTCGGATTTGATATTGGCATTGCATTTTCGAAAGTTAGTAGCGCTTGTGATTACAGAGGCCATTCTAAGCTAACTTATGATAGTATTCGTTTTGGACCATTCATGTACAGAGTAAATGCACAATCCAAATCCCTAACCCAGTTTTTATACCGATACGCCAAACTAACGGGGAGATTTCTCGCAATGGACGTCAAAACCTTAATGTATGATGCAGACCAAATATCGGAGCTCGTATCACCACAATTTCTTCGCACCTATGCTCAACTACAGAAGGTCGATACAGAGCTAAATCATATTGGAAAAAGTATGGAAGCCTGCTTTAACTGGAAGTGGGACGAAGATACTGCTGAGTTTCAAACTTACTTTGAGGAGGGTGGCGGATCGATGCTTCTCTTGACCAGATACGTCGAAGGTCAGTTGCGACTTATCCCAACCTATCCACGACTATTTGAAAATTTTACAGATCCGACAAGATTGATGGAAAGGATGAACACTTTTGCTTCGGCTACGGTTAAGAGACAGGTCGCACCTGATGTTTATGACGACGCTATGCGGAAGCTGGCCATCGGATACGAGTTTTTCAATATCATGTCTACAGGATTGGACTCGATCATCGAGAAAAATATTACTTTTCTAACTCCTGACGCTGCAACTACACACCTAAGTTGTCTCTCGTATATATTGTGGACCTCGACATTCTCCGTTCCTCAATTAGCGAGTGCTCGATTTGAAAGTCGGAAAACGATCAGCCCTGACATTTCAGACACACACCTCTATAAGATGATTGCTCTCGACTGGAAGGTTTCCGTCCTTCAAAAGCTCATCACATCAAGTCAGATGCAACTTCGGGTAGTTGGTGTAACAACTCTCTGTATAGACCTCGTGAACCTCTATAGTACTCATCGACCGAAAGAAGGAAAAGAAGTTAGCCCCAGCAATGTCGCAATTCTATCCCACTTTGCAAAGTTTTTATTGCAACATAAGCTAATCGACTACATTGTCGGTATTGGATCTCACCCTGAGATCATTAACGAAAGTAACAATATTGTTGGCTTTTTGGTAGTAACAAAAACGTACAAAGACGAGCATACCGACACTATCTGGCAAACAGTTACGACGAGTCAAGACCCAAGGGTTGTGGAAGCCATTCTAAAAATGGTGAAGAAAATCTTACATCTCTACGACTTTCCGCAGTGTCTATACATCTGCCAGAAAGTTGCTGCCCTCCCAATACAGGCGTTCACTGTTGCAATGAGAGATTTTTGCGAAAGCCTTTTCAGAGAACTCACACACAAGCTGGGCCATAGGGAACTCGACATTTCTCCTTATGAAATCTGCGTCCGTCTGATCCGTGAGTCGTCAATCATAAGCCATGATTGTCCAAATGGTTATCCTGAGATCCAGAATTTTGCAGTAAGTCATCTACGTGAATTGCTTGTTCATGGACCCGGTCAAGAGGCACGTACTGGTATCTACTTGGGTTGTATCAGAGATATCTCCGAAAAATCGGCCACCGCTCCTGGCAGTATATGCATCATCAGTGCGTTGCTTCATCAAAGTTTAATGCCAGATCTTCAGACATTGACCACTCGACATGGCCTCACAAGATTGATGGTCGACGAACTTGAATCCAATATAGCTGGGCATCGCGCTCTTGCTTATGATAGTCCTGCCAATATTGCTCGTCGCGAGATCATACTACAAATCATCTTGATGGATCCTGACACGATCAATGCTGAGTTAGGCACACGACTTTGGAACCTGTTGGTAGGATCCCAGTCAAATGATACTGCCGATCGCCTAGCAGGTTGGCAAATCTTGAACAAGGCTTTCCACAAAGCAAAGTTTTCCAATAGATATCTTGCCATTTGCTTCCAGAGCTATCTACCAAAACTGGAACCCGAATACTTCTTGGATGGCACTTTGCTATTTGTGAAGAACGGAGTTTATTTCTGGCTAGATGAAAAAGGCAGAGAGTCTAAAGAAAACGAGAGTGTCAAGCTAGAACTTTCGTTCGACTTTTTCGCCATGGAGCAGTTGTGGCGAATAATCGAGAGCGCACCTCAAGGAACAGTCTATGAAATGGCCATTGAAGAGCTTGTCGGTGTCTATGTGGGTCCCTTCGTCCGGAGTCTGCCTCTGATCAAAGCACGGGAGCTACATTTGGCATTTCTGACACGATGTTTGGACAGACTAGCAAATGCTGCACGTCAACTAAAGACTTCCAGTACAGGTGAAGCTAGTGGAGATGACGAAGACATGGTCATAGTAATCCCAGAATCTCAAATTCAAGAGCAGGAGTTACTTTTCACTCGGTCACTTGCAGCTTTACGGACATTTCTCACGGCTTATTCGAGCACCGCACACTTTGCCACTCCAAAGTTGCGCTCTGCTATCAAGATCCCATCAGATACCACACATGGTAACTCGCTTACAATCTTGTATCAAGCATTTGGTGAAACCACATCGTCTATCAAAAAGCTCACCATAGGAGCGGATGAAGATGCTGCTACATTACTTGCAAAGTTGCAGAAGGAAACGGATTTCACTTCTTGTAGGGTATTTTACGGTGGAAAGGAGCTCAAACATGATGAATCCGAACTATGTAAGTCTGTACAAGAACTCAATCTAAGTGGACTTGTTCTTGTCAAGCGCCGTGACGAGACAGAACCTCTGCTGCCGAGCAACAAAGGTCCTTTGGAATTGGAGATAACAAGGAAGTTTGATCAAATTTGGAGTTATCTTGGTATGCAAGAAAATTTGGCGGAAAAGGCATGTGATGATTGAGATTTCATGGACTATTATGATTACTAACATTCTTTTCAGATATACTCATTCCTCATTCAGTTTCCTGTCTATGACAGAATTCTACAGGATATTAGCAATTCTACCGTGCCCTATACCGAGATATTTCCAGTCGGACAGCCATACAAAGCTCTTTATGGGCTGTATGGATTGAAGCAATATATTTCCCCACAGTCTTCAAAGGTTTGCAATTCATCCACATTCCAAAAGTATCCAACTAACTCATGAAGGGTTCTGTCAATAATGCTGTTTTTGGTCGAGCGATGACTTTACTAGTCGCTGCGATATCAGACCCAAACTTTCTCGACGGTGGTGCGCCGCAAGCAATTAGAGAGACCCTAAGCATGCATTTTATCAGCAGTTTAGCATCACTCCTTAAAGGTATTGTTAATATTTTCCCTATAGAACTTGTCAACTAATTCTTCACAGACCCTTCTCTTCCTCAATCATCGACGGATGGCATTGATAACAAGCTTTTGAAACGTCTCTTAGACTTGTTATATACTTCCAAGCTAGTAACGACTACAGAGACCTCGGTTCATCTGATTTGGACTAATATCGAGGCTCTACTTGAGGTTGCCTCCCAAAATTCTGCTTTGTGGGGCGCCTTTGTTAGCCATCTGAATGGCAGCACCCTCCTACAAGATCTTCTATTGGAGGACTTTCGCCCATTCGTCAGGAAAGCCATCTCAAAACACATCACGAGCAAATGTACCTTCAACTCCAATCCGGCTCAAATTTCTACCACGGAAGTTTCTTATACATTGTGGCCGATAATAGCCAGATTGATTCCTAAGGCTGTTCAGAGACCGGAACAGTGCGAGGAGACTTTTTCACTTGCATTGACCATATTCAAAAGACTGCTAGAAACACCCGTCGATTTAGATCTTAATGCAGTTGCGCAGGAGTGGGGTAATCTACTTCTAGATCACGACAACTGCGAAGACGTCGGGGTACCCGAAGCCGCTGATATGATTACCCGAGGCTTGGTCGACCTTTTGCATCATGCCGTAATTACCATGAAACAGTCCGAACAAAACATGTCCTGCGGAGCTCTAGGTGCTAAACTTTTCGAGAAACATTTGTTTCCTAACTTTTCGACCGACAAAGATACTGGAGGTGATGGATGTATTGTCCAAAATGTCCCACTGATAAATTCCAAAACGCGGACTACACTTTGTGAGACTATATTTGCTCTAGTCAAAGACGATATCTCTTGCTACAGAAAAGTATTGCAACTATGTGCAGATGTCACACCTTATGACGGCACGCAAATCAACAACCCTTATCTTCTGAACATGCCACCTATTTTTGAAAGGTCGAAGACTGTAAGATCTTCGACCGGTTATGTTGGTCTTAGAAATCTTTCTAATACGTGCTACCTCAACTCTCTGGTTACACAACTCTTTATGAACATATCTTTCAGAGAGTTCATTCTTAATCTACATATCCCTGTTCCGGGGTCACAAAAGCTACTCTTTGAAACCCAACAATTGTTTGCTTACATGCAAAACAGTGTCTTAAGATGTGTTGAGCCAGCTAATTTTGCTGCATCCATCACAACTTTTGAGGAACTTGAGATTGACGTCCATGTCCAAATGGACGTTGACGAATTCTACAATCTCATCATGGATCGCTTCGAGCGCGAGCCTTTAAACGACGATGACAAACGTAAAGTTCGGTCATTCTATGGAGGCAAATTAGTGCAGCAAATCAAGTCCAAAGAATGTCCCCATATCTCAGAGAGACTAGAAGATTTCTCTGCCATTCAATGCGATATCAAGGGTAAAAAATCACTCGAAGAAAGTCTACAGGCTTATGTCGAAGGCGAGGCCATGGAAGGGGATAACAAGTACAAATGCGGGACTTGTGATCGTCATGTTGATGCAGTCAAACGAGCATGCCTCACTGACGTGCCGGATAATCTGATCTTCCATTTGAAAAGATTCGATTTCAATCTTCGTACGCTCGCACGTAATAAGATAAACGACTACTTCACATTTCCACCGTCAATCGATATGCGGCCTTACAAAGTTGAGTATCTCATGAACGAATCAGATGAGGTCGAAGAGGACATGTTTGAGCTTGTTGGCGTTCTTGTCCACTCTGGAACAGCAGAATCCGGTCATTACTACTCTTACATCCGAGAGCGGCCACAAGTTAATGGCAAAGCTAACTGGATGGAGTTCAATGATGACTCAGTTACGTCTTGGGAGCCTGGTCTTATGGAGGCATCCTGCTTTGGTGGTCTGGACTATGGAACTGCTGACGACATTCCGTTTGAAAAGAACTATAGCGCCTACATGTTGTTTTACCAACGTCGTTCTACATTGATCGCTGCAAATGTACAATTGGCCAAACAAAAGAATGAAACCCCATCGAGTACGGCTCTTGCTTGTCTACAGGCAGGCCGCATAGCCATGGAGAACAAGCCCGTGATGCCAAATCCATTGAAGGTGGCTATCAAACCACGACAAGCGAACCAGATAACTTTAGAGAACGAGCAATGGCTACGTAAATTCTGTCTCTACGATCCTTCCCATATTATCTTCATTCGAGATATGTTTGAAAATACTAGACATCTGAACGAGGCTTTGAACAATGGGAGATGCTCGGAATCGCACGAAGTTGAACACAAAGCCATGTGGGTTGCAATGTATCATTTGGACCAAGTTGTCGGGCGTACGAAAGATATTCCAGATATTGGAACGTATACAAATACCTTGCGAGCACAGTGTCAATATTGCGCGGAGTGCAGCCGGGACTTTCTCGACTATCTTTGTAAATGCACAGATTCTTTCCGTTTCTTACTTCTGAGATCCCCTGAAGCGGTGGTACGTTCAGAAGTAGCTACTGCAGTCCTCGGAGCATTGGTAACGGTTAAAAATGGGATTGAATATGCATATGGTTGTGGTAATAATGGAGAAATTCGTGACGAGGATCCAAATTTACTTCATGCGGTGGTTGCCGCCTTGATTCGACTCTATGAAAATTTTCACAACAACATAAGGGCTTGGCCTGAATACTTCGGTTTGCTCGCCAGCATTGCCAACCTCGGGAACCATGAAGCAGCAGTTCTCCTGGACTCTGGATTTCTTATGAAGGCTATAGATATCATCTGTGCGGATACCGCAGATAATAACTCTCAATTAACACGAATGCTTCAGGCGATTGCAAAGCGAAATTTGATACAAAGACCAGTCTCGTATGATAGCGTCATTGACCTGCTATCTCGACTTATCTCAACTTGCGACCCAATGGCTCCTGAATTTGATCAAGCCGATTCTCGATTCAAACTATCCTTCTGTGATCATGCATTGCCCTTTTCATGGGATGAAAGAAATCGAATCAATTACCACTGGACGAGGACCAACGCTCACATTCTCACTGAAAAGCTTCTCATGATCAATCAGAACCAGCACGCGACAAAATCAATTATCGCCACGCTGCTGCACTTTCCAGTTTCGGAAACTTTTGATCTTGACCGATACATGTATTGCGCAATCACTCATGGCATTAGAAGAAACAGTCAATCAGGATGGGGCCCGTTTCTGAGAGCTGCAATATTATATTGCGAGCATTCAGAGAATCCACAAGCCATTCAGGAGATGGCTATTCATGTTGCCAGAAATGCTAACCACATTGAGAATAACGATGGCTCAGAATATCTCCAGTTCTTCAAAGACCTCCTTAATTTGCAAAGCAACGTGAATGATATTTCTCAAGAGGAAATCACAAGAATATGCCTTCGTTTAACTAGCCAATGGGTCCCTGCACTGCTCACTCATTATGTAAGCAGTGTCAGATCTGATACTGAAGATTTCCTTGGAGAATGGATCTTCAATGCGGGTACCGAATTGGACCCAGCAGACGAGACAGACCTGGCGACTACCAGGGTCCGAGCGACTCAAGCACTGGGTAAGGCGTGCTTAGAATATCTCCATGAAGTCTATATACGACAGCGGGTGCAAGCAGTTACGACAGTTCTAGTTAACATCGAGAATGTTACTAATCTTTGCTTTCCGTATTTTCAGCCTGGACCGGAAGCCGACGGTTACAAGCAAAACATGAATTGTAAGTCAACGCCATCTCTATCGGTAATAAAAATAACTAACACATTACAGATCTGTGGAATAGCTTGAGGAGATTCATGGTCGATGAAGAAGATGATGCTTCTCGTAAGATATCCTGCCCTTTGTTTTGGATTTTACTAACCATTTTGTAGCGTGGGATAACTCCGAAGACGATTATGCTTCTGATGATCCCATGGACCCCATAACCGAAGTCGAGCCTATCGACAGTGAGTTGGAGGTACCGCTCTAATTTTACCATTCGAAAGACTTGTTGTGGTAAAACTACTTTTAATTTACTTCTTTCTTCCTTCTTTTGATTGCAAGCTCGTGAAGCTTTCAAATTCTTCAGTTTACACTGGCGTTTCAGGTGTTATTAAACGACAGGATTAAATAGGGGCCGTATGAATTGAGTATTGGTTGCGACAAGTCATAAAACAGGCGTTATATCTGGTGCCCGATTCTTGGGATCCTGCAACTTAGCGATACTGGGAATGGCTTTACTACTTTTGATGAAATGCAATCGGTTCAATTGGGGTTTGGTTATAAACATTGGGAATTGGGAATGGAAATGGGTTGGTGTGGCCTGGCCTGGGTTAGAGTAAACGGAGTTGGTACAGTGGGCGGGACAAATCACTCATCAGACTTGTTGTGATTCTAGCTTCTCTTTATTTTATGGATGGCAAGATGGATGGATGATTAGATGATGGATGGCGTTATGAGTCTATCGGACATGAATTTCAGGACAAATGATGTTTTGGGGAGTGGAAGACGAAGGAGAATGAGATAGTCAAAAAGACATTATGGTGATGGTGTGTGAAATAACGCAGTTAGATGAGTGTTGAGGAAGGGAAGGAAGAAAGTGCTTATTTGAGATATCATGCCTTGAGGATGCAATAGATATTATTGGTAAATATTTAATGTATTTCTCAATTGTTTGTTGCCTTTTGCTGAGTGCTATGAAGTGATCCATTGATGTATTTGATATGAGATGTTTTTATGTAATTTAGCTGGGGGTTTCGAGGGTCAAAACGATGACAGACGATAAAACGAGTCATCTTTCCTGATGTTTGTTGGGGATTAAATGGAATAGTGAAGGATTCGATGTTCAAGATGATTTTGAATGATATATATGAGAAGAGGAGAGGTGAGAAGAGAGATAGGATATATACGAGATAGATATTGAGAAGATGAAAATGGGTTTTCTCTTGAAGGTTTCATTCTATGGAAGTATGATAGGGCGGGAGGGATTGTGTGAATCAAATGTGGATTCGAATTGAGGGTTGTGTCTTGTCTTGAAGAGGAATTTAAGATTGAACGTTGAAGATTTGTAGACTTGTTAAGTGTTGGATACGGAAATGCTAGTGTGAGTGATTGTGGGGTAATCGTGGGGTGAGATAATTGTAAGGTTGGGAGATCGATCTACTTGGTCATTTTGTCCGCGTATATATCTAGACGAGGTGCATGGTGCCAAGGTAGAAAATCTTCGCTCATGGTGTATGAAAATAAGGATGTTTTTCAGGTATACAGATGTAGTTGCAATCGTTTTTGTGGTGTTCAGCCTGTTTTGTGATTGGAGAAGGTTTTAGCATTGGTTTGGTTCTGTTAATTGCTTAGTTTTGAGGGGTGGAGGGGGGGTAAGAGAGGTTAGAGTGCTTTTTTGCATATACTTTGTTCTTGTTTATTAACGAGGACGATTATGATAATGATAGAAGCTTAAGCCTATAAATGTAAGTCCACTATCTCATATAAGTATTACCTTTCCGGTCGGGGAGAAATGTAAAGGATTAACTGGGAACAATTATGCTTAGGGAAGAAGATGATTGTGTAGTTTCAGGCTTCTTCAAGAAAAATGTATCAAATTGAAAACGCTGGAAGCACTAATGTAGATACGATTCTATCGGCTTTGCTAAGGGGAGTTAAGAATTGAATAATTGGTAATTTGTTCAAGGGTTTTGCTCGAAAGTCAATAAATAATAAAGTATTATTTCTATATTTGGAAATGTTATCGTCAACACTAGGTTCTATAATAAATCTCTTATCCATAAAGTGAAGGAGATGATATGACAGCTCCAGTGACCTGACATATCAATTTAAGAGAAAATAAAAGCAAATGGGGAAATGCTTTTACTAACCCTGTAGTAGCAAAGTTAATATTACAGACAAAAAGAAATTTAATATAAATCCCTATACTAATTTCTATTTTGTATATTATAATATTAAAGTTTTTATTATTATTAATAAAATACTCACTTTGTTAATAATAAATAAAATCAGTATTTTTTGTAATCTGTTTATTATTGAATTTTAATAGAAAAAAGAAGATATATTTATAAAATTGATTATCCTCAAATTCAATTATAAATAAGTACAAAAATAATATTATTGTAATATAAAATATTTTCAATTTTTCAATCAAAATAAAACCTATTTTGCAAAATCAAAACTATAAATCTATTCTAATAACTTTTATAATTTTCTATTACTTTTATTTTTTCAATAATATTCTTTATTTTTTTTAATTTTATAATCTTCAATCTATTAAATCTCTTATTAATAAAACTATCAATTATTAAAAATTCCCATTTCCTATATCTTTATATAAAACAAAACTCTTATATTATTACAAACTCTTTCCAATTATAATTTTGTATAATAATTTGTACTTTTTTATATTATTCCCTAATTTCTTTTTCTAAATACTACTATATATATAAATTATTACAAT
This sequence comes from Sclerotinia spermophila, assembly GCA_038090695.1. NCBI lineage: Eukaryota > Fungi > Ascomycota > Leotiomycetes > Helotiales > Sclerotiniaceae > Sclerotinia > Sclerotinia spermophila. The sequence goes on along the minus strand of JBBMOJ010000232.1, from coordinate 3,357 downwards.
TCTTTATTGAAACACTTTATTCAATTATTATTCCTATTATTATTTCAATATCGATTTTTACTTTTTTGAAAATTTTTATAAAATCTTTATTAATCAATTATTATTACAAATCTTCCCCTCTAAAATACTATTTAATAAAATATAATTATATATAAATCAGTTTTGTATTAAAAAATACTTTTATTATTATTAAAAACTTTAATTTTTATTCTAACTTGTTCTTTTTTTTTTATAATAACTCTTAAATTCCAGTAAATAATTTATATATTTTATTTATATTAATCAGTTTGATAAAACTTTATTTATATCTATTATATTAACTATTATACTTTTATAAATACTAATATATCTTTCTATCAATTATATTCAAAACACTTATCCTAAATCTAAATCCCTGATTTATAATATTATTTTATATTAGAATTTTTTTATTTGTTTTATTTGTTTACAAATAAAAATTGAAATATTGAATTTGTATATCCAAATAAAACAAAAAATATAAATTAATCTTATATACTTTTATACAATCTTTTTTGCCCTAATAATATAAATCTTGAAATATTTATATGAAATCCCTTGATTTCTATTCAAAATAGTTTATATCTTCCTTTGATATTAATCTTTTATAATATAAGATATATATATCTTTCAACAAAATAAAGTTCTCCAAATAGAATTTAAATCCTAATAGATTTATTAAAAGAATGATTCTATTTTATATTAGAAACTCCTTCTATTCTATAGCTTTATATTCCTTCCAATATTTATTTATATATCTAATACCTTATTTAAATTACAAAGGAATTGTATATCTTATCTTTTTTTGAATAATATGTAATTGGCATTATTCCTTTTCTAATATAATATACAATACTAAAAACACTTTCTCATCTAATCTATCCTCTTTTAGATCTTCTAAATTATATTCAATATTCTTTTTCAAATCTAATATCTATAATATAGTTATATTTTTTACCCTATCCAATAAAGGATTTCCTCCTCCTAATATTAATAATAATATTCTATTTTTTTATTGTTTATATTTCTTTTTTAATTCTTTAATTCTCTTCCTATAGAATTTCTCATCATCCAAATTGAACCGCCTGCCTCTCTATAGAAAATAAAAATCCTATACTACATTTTATAAAATACAATATATTATATCAATTCCAATACTCTTTACAAAATAAATTGATTTAAATTTAAATAATATAAAATAGTATATAAACCCCCAATATTTACCTTTTACTATTTTATCCATTTATATTTCTTTCCATTCTCTCAATTGAAATCAAATATTATTCCTTAATTCTTAACCCTTATCTTTTAATTAATTTACAGTATATAGAATATAATAAGAATCACCATTAAATTTATAAATATTATATATTATATAATAATAATATAGGCAATATGTATTATTAAGCTCCTTTAATCCTATAGTTTCAGCTTTCCTAGGACTATTTTTAAATATAATAATAATTTATATATATAATAGAAACAGTTTATTTGTAAAGAAATTATATAATCAATACTTTAAACCACTATTTTTATCTAGCCTCTTAATGCTTTTATTTAAAACCAGTATTTTATCTATTATAAATTGCAAAAAAGAATTTAAATCATTAATCTTTCTTGATTCTGATATCAAGTAAGATTGTTGGAAATCACGTGTACTACGTGCCACATGGTGGTATGTCCTCTTAGCCTCCCCTTATAAATCTCTTTAGTAGAGTATAGATAGTAATTTTATATTATAGTATAAAGTTGTTATATAGATACTTATATATAATATTATTATATTATATATAATTTGCTATCTATTTCCAATAGGTTATAAATGTCATATTATAATAGCTTTATTAATATATTTATAATATATAAAATACAAATATTCTTATTATTATAAGATAGTAAATGTAATTATTGTTAATATGATTTAAATGAAATAGGGTTCTATTGTTGTCTTTAAAGGTAACAATTGGGTTGGATTTTATAAATCTATTTAAATAGTAATAATATCAGCTTTCATTTTGAAGTTGTGTATAGGGGTAGAAATAGTATTTATAAATAACTTATAAATATTATTGATTAGAAAAAGAGAAAAGGAATTGTATTTTTTGTTATCAATTCTAGTCTGATTTCGATATATTGCTTTTAATTAATATTTATAATTAATAAGAGCAATTTTATAGGTATCTAAATATATTTATTGATATTCAATAAAACTACAAATATATAATTTATTTAAAAGTTCTAAAAGTATTTCGATTATAAACTAACAACTCCAAAATAGAGATTATATAAATCTTCCTCGATTATCTATTTGATTATTAATATAAGATATTTGTATTTCGATAATCTATTATAAATGATGAAATCTATTCTCAATTACTAAATTTACTATCTAAAATAGAAGTTTGGTAGATTTAATATAACCTTATTTTGACTATAAATAAAGATCTATAAAATGTATTATTTATATTATGATAAATTAAAAGGATTCCTTAAGATATAACTAATTAAACTATAATAATAAATATTATAATAAATATTATAATAAATATTATAATAAATATTATAATAAATATTATAATAAATA
>JBBMOJ010000231.1:0-64189 GCA_038090695.1 Sclerotinia spermophila | reverse complement strand
AGAAAAATAGATCGATTTATAAAAGAATAGATATTCGAAAAAAGTGTAAATATATTGAAAAATAATGAAAAACGGTATCGAGGTATTAATGAGTTGTAAATAAATCTATCTTTTTCAAATCCCTATTATCATTCCAATCTCCTATTCAATTAGACTAATTCAATTCTTTTAATCCTTATTGATTGTAATCTATAAATACTCAATCTATAGTATTCTATATAGTATAAATATTTTCCTTGAATTAGAAACTCCCAGAGGGTATCTAATAGGTAAACTACTTGTATTTCCTATGTATTCAGTACGATGGGTATCCTTCAAAATAGATTTATTATATACTTCGCTATTCACTAATTATTATTATTGTTTGTATTATTCGAAACCTTGCTAGCCTTAATCCTTTATCTATCTTGAGGCAGATCTTTGTTATACAAGTTCTGTTGGCTCTGAGAGAAGTAGTGATATAGAATAAGAGGTTTACAATACCTCTTTCTATAATTTCCGCCGTCTCCTAGGTTTATAGCCGGCACCACGTACAAATAGGACTTCGTCTTCGCCGACTGTTATAGAAGATATAGAGTCATCGATTTTAGAACAACATCCAGGGTTGAGAGTATCGAGCTGTAGTGAAAATCAGAGAATATTGAAATTTGATCAATCATCAATTCTCTATTGGAATGAATAAGAATGGCATTCTAGGAAAAATGAAGTATCTAGTCTGCCTTAAAAAACAAAAGACAATAAATACATGCCTTTCATCTCATATTATCACCTAGATCCCGAACACTCATTCACATGTCTCCTAGCATTGAATACCCCTGATCCTAACCTTTAAAAGCATCGGAAATGAGACATCCACAACCAGGGTTTCAATGAATTGCATGGGGAATTGCCATTTATTCCTTGAATCACAGCCCGTCGCAAATTGCACTGTCACCTAAGGATTACTAGCCCGGTCGACATTACAATAGAAACAGGAATGCATAGCCAAATGCTTCCTCGCGAGGTGATCTAATTTCTGACCCGTAGCCTAAAAATAATCAGAGGCTTCAGAGACGGAACGGGCCAAGATATCCGATTTGAGGACACTATAGCACCGCCAAAGTTTGTCTATGAACCAAACATTTCCGCGCTTGCCGCCATGTCAAAGTTGACCTCAGGTCTATTGTAAACCGGACTTCCAAGTCAAGATAAATGAATGACAGTCTAACCAGGAAAAATCTCCGAACAAAATCATTCTTTTCATCGGCCCTTTTCGATTTATCTGGATCCGGGGTACATATCCAGATGCGGAGGGAATCTGGGGACCCCAAGTAAAAAGCATAAGCGCCAACTAATTATGTGAATACTGCTAAGCCCAATACATGGCCAATGGAGAGACAAGATAAGGTTCGGAACAGTGCCGAGGGGTCATTGAGTGCCGAAGCTTGTACTCATGTAGGTCAAGAGAAATAAAAACACGGAAGTATGTCTGGTGTAGTACAAGTGAACAAAGTTTGTGGGATAAAAGTATGATCGTATGAATATTGCCAATGATTTATTAAGATTTCTAGACCTGGAGATATGCAGAGAGGAGGGCGTGATTCGGTAGTATTGTGGAGATGAAGGATCCATTACCATACCGCTACTGTATCTCCAGATTCTATTGCACTTGGTAGATTTACCATTATACCATTATCAAAACTAATGATGTGGTCTCCTGATAAAATGGCAAAAGAGATAGTTATATGAAATACATAGAATGATTCATCGTTTTGATAATCCAGGATTTGGTCTGGAGAACAAAACTCTTTGTTGGCAAAGTCAGGAACGGCGGCGCATGACTATTGAGAAAAAGTTGGTATATGGCTTGATGTGCGCATTGCGAAACAAACGAATTAAATGAAAGGAAAGAAGTTATTCCGACCACGTTGTAAGCTATTCTATCACATGTGACTATTATGTAATTGAGAGAAAAAGGAGGTCATCTCGGTCATGAAAGTATACACGTGATATGAGAATGACTATCCACATACTGGCATACTGGTTGGTTCCCATACTCTATCAAAGATTGGAGACGGATTGAAAATCTCTTAGAGAAAGTGGAAAACGTTGTATGAATGGATTTGCCAAAAAAAATGATGATTTTTCAAATTCCAGATCATGAGCCTCGTTGAAGCCTGTACTCTGGAAGGTTGGAATTGAGAGTTCTTCTCCGCATTATGGAATGTTCTCTCCGCATACTTCTAGCTTGAGAAAAGCATGAGTTTCGGTCCTTTTCTTCCCTTCGATCAGGTTATGGTAACGAGATGTATGTACGATTTGTATCCATTCATTGCATCCGCCCTGAATATCCGGCCGTGGTAATCCGTGGATTGTTGAATTGAATGATTGAATAATCATGTGATTTGGATACTTTTGGTAGAACTGGAGAAGAGTTTAAACTTGTACAGAGAACTGGCGAGACTAATTGTCTTTTCCTACTATATACTTTGTACACTTACTGGTCACAATTTATTTTGGTACATAGTTCTAATTCTTCATACAGATACTCGTACAGTAAGAAGTAAAATATCTCGCATAAGATTTACCATAAGTATTGTGTTTCCTTGAGTATCGTACAGAGTAAACGATTAACGGTGATACAAAATCCAGAACCGGAATATTTCCATCATCGCATTGATCGCCTTGAAACTTTTCTATTCTAGAAAGAAAAAAACTTTTCCAAATTTCCAACTCAGAATTCTACATGGTTTTGTGTCACTTGTGTCATTTGACGCTGAATAGTTCGGAACGGAATGAAAAAAATGGCATAGAGTTTTCTTGGGGTCTTCTGTTGCAGAATTAGATGCAGGCGGTGCAGGCAGTGCAGTTGATAGGCAGTCTCGAGCAATTTTAGTAATCTCTCAATGTGTTGATATATTCCGGTGAGTGAGAATAAGGAAATCCAAAGTGATGATCTTTACAAAATGGTGCCTGATTCGTGTGATGTATGTGATGTGTGATGTTCCCGAGCATGACACTTTTGACTAGTTGATCTTAGGGGCGTTATCATGCGCTTGAGGATTTGATGCATATTTGAACTGGAGCGCTGCACAATTGCAAGCGTATTGGCTAGAGAGATGGCCAGGCAAGAATATCTACTAGTCTTACAAGAACAATGACTGAAAATAGTAACACTTCTTTTACTTGCTCGTACGTACTCTGTGTGATGTATAAAAGTAGTTTCATGAGTTCCACGAGTTTCGTTGAGTACAGAGTACAGAGTACAGACTACGATACCGTAGAGAAAGATACGTGAGTGGCTTACTTTGGCCATAGTCGGCATCTGTGTAAGGTTTCAATATATGTAACCTCGGTATATGTCACACAATCAGATACAAAATCCCCCAGGAACGGATAATACCTCGTAGATTTGATTCATGGGAAGAAAAATCACTAAGTACCAGCGAATCAGTGCAGTATCGTCATGCAGTATGATCGATCTATTGAAGGATCTTGACGTCGTTGTTCCTATTATGTAACTTTCAGTGACAACTTAATAAGCTCTGAATGGCAATGTGCAAGTAAGTGGCTCGAGTGGCCAGACTGATCAGCAGTCTTCATAATGAAGTACACAGTAGAAAACGCGAAGAATTCTTGGCACGCATGGGTAAGGTAAGAAAGATATCGAATGAGAGAGATCGGTTATGTCGCCTGAATTGACATTTTGACCATAAGAGGTAAAAAGGCGTGAACAAGATGTATCCATGCATTTTCATATGATTTGCAATGTCCTAATTAGTATTCATCTCGGTGCAAGTGACGATTGGTTTGACAACTTAAACATATTCTCCGGAGGAATATCTGAATCGAGGTTTCGAGGGGTTTAGTAGATGTCGGGGTGGACAGGAGAGGAGGTCACGGAGGGAACGAGAGTAAAGTTGTCTAAGTAGTCAAAGTGCTGCTGGCGGGCTTGTTTAGATGGATGGATGATGGATGAATGAAGGGAGCAAGCATGGAGGTACAGTATCAGATTACTTGATCGTTTCGTTTGACAAACATGAATATGGTATATTATTTGGCTGGCAGGGGGACTAGGACATAGCCTAGCGAGTACTTTGTAATTATAAAATAGAAATAAATAGGATGATGGATCAAATGATCGATAGCATGATGAAAAGCTATAGAGAACACCTACAGTGTAGAAAGGAAGTAATAAGTAATATTGAAGCTGGTAACTAGGGAAATTACTCTCTTATGCTGTAATACTTGTCAGCTTCCTCCTTTTCTCTTCCACAAGACCTGGTGGACCTTTTAGAAGAAATGGGTTGAACAAATTAATCTTGTGGCGTCGATAAATTCGTAAGTATTACTGTACATTTATTGACTATTAATTAACTTGACGAGATTTGGATTCTTTGGATAGGAGGATTAGGTCTTTTGGTCAATGAAAGAGAATCGACGGCGTAAGGAACTAGGAAATTCTTGATCATGGCGATACCCGTAGCGGCGCCCGTGGTAAGATATTATAAGTATACTCTGTAATAAATAACTCGCATTATTTATACGAAGTAGTCTTTACAAAGCAGGCGGCTCGAGGCAGGAATACGAAGAAATCAAATAATTAATTTTAATCGGCTTGGAAGACTCCAATGTTCGTGCGAGACCTCAGCTGTGGAGCAAAACGAGGGGATCACCAGGATGGTAAATGAAGGGACATGGTTGGTAAATGATGATGATGATGATGATGGCCTTAGGATACTCATATTGACATCCACACAATTTAGACTTCTATTTCGATATATAGATACTGTAGTTCGATATATAGTTCGATATATATTTCGTATATATTCTGTCTGTATAGAGAAGTAATACCGAATTCGTGTGACGAGAATTTGCTCTTGAAGGACATCAAGGGTTGACTATAAGTGTTGACTATACTCTGGAGTCGGTACTTTCTTCTCTCCCAGCTCCTTTCGACCGGATGAATATCCGAATATCTTCATTTTTGGAGTTTAAATCTCTTTCATCTCATGGTTGCTATAATATAACGTGTCAGATTATACGGAGTCAGGGAGTACAATAGATAAGTTAAGTTATAAAGTAAAGTTATAAAGTTTGGAACTTTATTTCAAAGCAGAAGTGGGTTAGGGTAACCTTATCAATTCCTCCTTTGGCAATTTCGACTTTTTGGATTTCTTGGATTTCTTGGGCTTCTTCTTCTTCTTCTTCTCTATGTCTTCTCTACGTCTTCTCTTCGTCTGTTGAATTTCCAATAGAAGCATTGATAGATATATCATTGGTATATTGACATAAAAGTGTATTTAAGCTGACACAGCCTATCTGTCACGTTACTCGCGGAGAACTTTTTACCTACAGATTAATTACTAGATAGCCAATCCACTCCAACCCTGTTCGCACCATATTTATTGATTTATTGATTTATTGATTTATTCCTTGGTTGGTAAAAGTGTTTAGTCATCCTTTCATTAGTTTTCCATCCTGTACGTACGGAAAAGAGTTTAAGAAAATTGGAAGCTGTGAGTGGATTGGAGATTTGACCGGTTGACCAAGAAGGCAAAAGGCCAGTACAGAGTAGAATTAAGAAGGGAAAAGCAAGCAGACAGAAAGCAAATGAATGGGATATTACCGGTGTATCTACTCGTTCGTATCTCATTGTCACAATACTTACCGAGTAAAAGAGTACATATACATATACATAATATTACCAGCAAGGCAAGCAAAGCAGCAAGGGGATTGATTATTGATTGATTGCATCGTTTTTATTCTATTTTATAACATCCATCACTCATTTCTGCCTTCAAACCTCCTCTCGCACATCCATTCTCTCTCTCTCTCTCTCCCCTCTCTTCTCTCTCTTCCCTCTCTTCCCTCTCTGTCTCTCCACTTCACTACATCCACTCTTTCCATACCACAACCTCTCTAGTCAATTAATCCACATCCACATTAAACCATTTCAACCACTTAACTGTCATCTATCGTCTCTTCCGGATCCACTTTAATATCAACAAACACGCCTAAGCTTCACCATTGTTTTCTTCTCCCTTCACTTCTTTCAAAAAACCAATCTTCAATTTCATATTAAAAACTTTTTTTCTTCTGTTTTATTATTATCACTATTACAATCATTCATTCATTCACTCTATACTACACTTTTTCCAACCTTTACACCAAAAGTAAAAACAGAGAAAAAGAATGAATTAAATTAAATTAAATCAAATCAAATCAAGTCCAAATAAATTCAAGCCACCAGCCTCATATATTCTTTATCCAATTACAACAACCTCACGATCCTTCAAAACCCCCCGCATCTCCATGAAATGAGTATCCCGTCTCCGCCATATAGGATTATACGGACCGAATAAAGTACTCCAGAAATCCAATCTTCGCATTCTATCCTCTCTTCAAACCTACCCAGCTATCCAAAACAGCACCGACTCGAAATATACTTTTGCAATAAACTCCACATACCCCAGACTACACACGACGATACGATATTAGATCACAGATTCATTTGATTTGGCACGACGTCGATATCAATCGTACGAGCACAGCGAATCATCAAGTACTGTAAGGCTGGCTGTATCTTCAAGTGCTAGGCCGTGCTAGGTAGTATCGACCAAAAAGAAACCGATTCATTCGAAGCTTTGGTGTACAAATTCCAATTTGATCGTCGGTTCTACAGCCTTATTCGCTTTTTTATCGTTCGACTGGACTAGACTCGACTCGACACTCGACACTCGACCAATTTGATTGACACTTATCAATTGAATTGATCGTCATATCGATAAACAAAATTTAATTCCTCTCGGCCATAATTTCTTCCACCATCCATCATGTCGTCCTCGTCCTCGGTGAAGAGAGCGTGCGACGCATGTCATCGTCGAAAGGTCAAATGTGATGGTATCAATCCATGTCGCAATTGCTCTTCGGCACAATTATCGTGTACTTATCATGCTATACCACAGAAGAAAGGTCCAAAAGGTTCAAGAGCCAAAGTGATCAGCGAATTGAGACAAAACCAACAATCATCACTCTCAGCTAAAACTGCGAGTCGCATAAATGGTGTTCAAAGTCCACCATGCAGTCCTACACTCGCACCTACCCCAGGTCTTCTTACAACTGAAATGGTCAAGGAATGTACGGAATTCTTCTTTGCGAACATGTATCCCACGATGCCGATATTACACAAAGAGAGATTGGAACAACAAGCACTGTATGTAGATCAGAATGTCGATACATATTGTCTTTTAACCGCGATGTGTGCATTCATGATGATACAACCGGGCATGGGAATACCTGGTGACCCTCTCGGACTGGACAATCTACCTGGCGCAAACATTGTCTCTGGAACCTTATTACTGGAAGAGACGTTGAAGGTTAGGAAAAGCTACGACTACTGCGAATCGCCTACACAAAACAGCTTAGTGACTAGCTTTTTCATCTTCGCATGCTACTACGGATTGGATCTACATAATAAGGCTTGGTTCCATTTACGAGAAGCTACAACATTGGCACATACCTTGGAAATGGTTAAAGAGGAGACATATCATCAATTCGATATTATTGAATCATCGCGAAGACGAAGATTATATTGGTTGTTATTCGTCACGGAAAGGTGAGATTCGCACCAAGACAACTCGGTTTCCAATGCTAACGAAATTGTAGATCATATGCGCTTCAACGCCATCGACCTCTCTCTCTGCAGGCGACGATTAATCTTCCTTCGATCAACGATGACCCCACTGATCCTCAGAATCATCACTTACATGGATTTATCCATCTCGTAAACGTCTACCGCCCATTCGACGATCAATTTGTTGCACTCTGGAACAAGACTCGAACCGATTGTTCTCCAGCCTATCTCTCATCTCTCCAAAAACAACTTTCGGAAGCCCTCCCCATATATCTCAACACGACAGAAAATCAGACAGCAGACTTGAGAACAAGTCAACAATGGCTAAGAACAATGGTATGGCAATTAAGTATACAAAACGGATGCCTCAGTAGCAATTGTGATGATCCAAGTATGACATTCCAATATCCAGTCGACATCGCTAGAGATTTGGCGCAGATGACGAGTCAATTCAGTCATCAGAGTATGGAGGTTCACGGAGTTGGATTGGTGAGTATTCTTCCTCTTTGAATAATCACTATTTTTTCGACTTACTGACAGCTGAAATCTCTAGATTGAGAAATTATTTGACGTCGCTTGTTCATTAACTGATGTTCTCTCCCTTCTCCCTGCCAAGTCTGAGCCCTTCACGATGGGCCCTCGCGATTACCTTCATCAATTTATGACAATGCTCTCCATCCTCCGCAATGGCGATCATCGATTTCTTCCTCTCCTTCTCAACAAAGTACACGATGTCCTTCCTGGTCTCGTAAATCCCATGTTACAGAATGCTCCCGAGAGTACTCAAATGTGCGCGGATGTTGACCTGTTTGACGGTTTTGGCAACACCGGCATTAGCATTCCTCCTCAGAACTATAATGCTATGACTACTAGTGGTCCTAACGATTATAAGATGGGACATGCGACTGGAGGATTGGCATTCGACAAGAGAATTGAGGAATTGAGTAGTCCGAGTGTGACGGGTAGTATGTCTGCCGAAACTACTCCCTTCGCATCACCGTCCATAATGAACCCCGGCATGGAATATCAAGCCTTGGATTATCCGGGATTTCATGATTTAAGTAATCATGGCCATGGAATGGATTTCAAGAGAGAGTTTGGTGTAGAAAATGGAGAGAGTTCTTTCGGGGTTTCGAGTCCTGGTGGTATGAGCGAAATGAGTAGTGGAGTTGCTAGTGTGAATGGAAATGGAATTGGTGGAAGAAGACCTCCGATACGACAAGGAAGTGGAAGTAGTTATGGTATGCCACTACCCCGGAGCATACCTGAATTCAATCATGGTCACTTTTCGCGAGCTAGTACTGGTGGAGAGGACATGGGAGTAGGCGTTAATGGTGTTGATTTATCGCATCATGGGTATAGATGAGCGAAGTGAATCATTGTTCGAGGAAATGACAAATCATGGAGGCGGAATATTCTGGAATGGGACGAAATACAACTGATTCATTTTGGTCAACGTTCTGACTCAATGTCGCGATGAAGTACATATACACTTCACCAAAGCTCAACATTACGTATGGAGCTTACGGTATTTTCTATGCCATTTTGGTTGCAGGATTGTCGTGTCGGGAAGTGGAACCACGTTAGCAAGTAATTTTGTCTGGACTTGGCTGCAAATATGGGAAGTTCTACAAGAGCGGAGTTAAAGGCACGTTGCATAATTTGCTTAGCTTAACTGGCTTTCTTGACACAGAGGGAAGGGGGATGAAGCTGGAAATTGGAACACATGGTGTATGTGTGATATGATGAGCTAGCTGTATTGGCGATTATGCAAGTGAGTTTTTTGAAATGGGTCATGGCAATTAAAGGACTGTGGGAAGGAATGGAAGGAACGGAAAATTAGTCATATGATTTGATGTTGGTGTTTGGGGGTTTGGTGAACGGATGAGAATGGGTTGATGTTTTACATTTGATGTCGATTGAGTTGAGGAAAGCAAAGGGATTCGAGTTGGGAATTGAGGGAGGTGCGAACTGTTGATATATATCCAATGTTGTATGTTCTGGTATGGGGCTTCTGTGTGATGAAGTGATGTGGTTTATGGTAGAATGGGGTGGTTAGCGTGTCTATATCGATATACGATATGATATCCATTTTGATTCATTTCTTTGATATATTTGGAATGAGAGAGAAATTGATTGTTGTGAATAGCGATTGGTTTTGTTGTGAATGAGACGAGTCGTTGAACTTTGTTTTTGATTGAGCGGTGATGATGAAGTGATCTGATGTGCTGTATATGTATGTATGTACGTATGTATATCTGCCACTGTTATATCGGAGCAATGATTTTGAGGAATGAGTACATGGAAAGATGGGAAATTGGAAAATGGAAAGCTAGTATTCGAAGGGGCTAGATGGGTTATATCAATGAACTGTTCAATAGGAACCACTCGAAGCATCAAATCAAATATAGCAAAGAGCATTCGTGTTTGATCGTAGATCCAGGATGAGGTAGAAAGTACATGGAGAGTTAATGAAAGAAAGGCAAAAATGTGAGCAAATGTAATGTGATGTGATGTGATGGTTTTAGTATACCCAGAGATGAGATGTAATGCTGGTTGCGATTGAAGAGGATTGGGGTTTCGAGGGATGTGGAAGGGATTATGAGATGGGAGAATGGCACGGATTCTCCATTGGAAGGGGGAATTATTGGGGGAAGAGACTTGGGGAAGATGGGGGATGGTTACTGTGCTATCGAGTGATACTGAAGGGACATCTGCCGTGCAAAAAAAAACAATCCCAAGAAAGTAGAAGTGTCACTCAACCCTTTAGATCTTAGCACCAACCGTACAGTTATAGAGCAAGAATACGCGAAGATCCCTAATCATGTAATCACAACTCAGTTAGAAGCATTTGAAGGAACCCCAATACACTGAATGCGATCCGCACACTGCTGTCGTATGTATTAGTGCACATGGAAGATTCTTGGGGAATCAGATGAGAAGACTAAATTCGGGACACTTAAGGAATGGCATTGCGGCTTTTCTTCCAGGGGGGAGTCACTTGTCAAGACCTTGCTGTAATCTTCCAGTGTCCCTCCTAGTATAAATTTCCATCATCGTAGACCCGATTATGCGCTCATATCGTCCGCTTTGCATATATATGTATATGCACTTCCCACTTTGGAATGCATTTTGCATAGACATTGCATTGTCCTTGATATGATCGCTTCATATTCATCTTCTTGGGTGATAAAAAAAATTATATCAATCCCAATCAATGATCTTATATATTTTCGGCATGCTTTTAAAAACACCTCATGATATTGCAGCGATTGGAAGTGAAAAAGGAAATTTTCATACAGAGAGAGCCAGGCAATCACGATATCCTATGGCTTGGACTCATCTCCCCCAAGTGTGTAAAGGACTTCGTATTTGAGAGACGGCTCGGATGGACGAATATTACCATATTTCAATACATGGCTTCTAAGATGTATGGAAGGGGGGAGGGGGGGGTTCAACGATTCCGGTTTTACTGTCCGCTAATGGAGAGTATTTGTATGATATGTTAAATATGGGGATGATGATAATAATGAGGTTGAACGAAAGAAATAAGTACTGGCCCAGGTGGGAGTGACGATTAAGGTCAAACTTATGTATGCCCGAAGAAAATATTCAACGCAGTGTAGAAAGCAGCCACTAGGTGCGATTCTCAATAGAATCGGGCTAGATTGTATCAAGTAGCACGCCACGAAACTTTGGACGGCGAATGAACACCCAAAATGTCAGATATTGGTAGTTCACTTTCTTGTTATTATTCAAACTCTATTCGAAGTCCTTTAACCAAGATTTCTGATACAAATCTAATTGGTTATGTTTCCAAGACGTCTGATACAAATGTTTTGAACTCTTCACTTTCTCCCGATCCTGTCTGCAATTCGTTGACTCCCTCGTCGTCCCGAGTCAAGCCCATTACCTTCTTCCACTTTTCGAATAATATTGCTATCTGACCATTCATATCTAGGAACGCCCAAGACTCAGGAAACCCTGGAATTGAATCTGCGTGATTTTTTTATCAAGAATGGAGGGGCAAATGCTCTACGATCTGATAACGTCATATCTTGACCCAGAGAGAGTTTGTCGAGCTCTTGCTTTTGTGAGTATGAGACCAATTTGTCGTTGATATATAACCAGAAGCTTAGCTTTTCTATAGCGAAGTTGTTTCGATGTGTGTTTCCATGGTAATGCTTCAGACTTGTTGTGTAGTAAGGTTCTCTTTCAATATGTGGCATCATCTAATCATAACCAGTATGCGGTCCGCACATCCATAATGTTTCATACCTAAGCACCGAGTAGGGAAAGAGTGAGTATGCTTTGTTCCATGTGATGTAGTTTGCCGATGCAGTATCGGGAAAGGACTGCAGACCTGCCGTGCTGTTAGGTGAAACTGTATCATTGTGTCTGATGTAATATGATGCCTTTGGCGAAAGTCTTGTAAGTAGTGATGGCAAATATATACAAGGTGTTGAGCGTAGAAACATCACCCCTATGCATTCTTGGAGCTTTGGGTTCATCCTTGAAAACTGCGGGCCATTCCCAGGGCAAAAGTGTGTCCGGTAGGTGGGCTGAGTCTTCAAGGTGCTTGTAATTTTCCTCCTCACATATGGACCTTTTCAAAGAAACTTCATCAACGTTCTCACAGACAATAAGATTCATCCCATCTTTAAGTGGTATAGACCTGTTGAAGAAATGAAGAGCAGTATTACTAATAATAAATGCATTGATTTGTGCCATTTTCAATCTGAACGCTTCTGGGTCTTCAACGAAGTGTTTAAGGATGAATAGATGTTCATTTGAGTGTTCATCATCGTTATTGGAAAGTTGAAAATCATCTCGCAGTTCTGGATAGGCTGGCAATATCTCGAAAGTTCAGTCCTGAGCAAATGCTGTCCATAACGGGCCATTGTTGAGAGAAATCTAGAAGAGATGAAGAACACTTCACAGGAGTTTTAGACATGCTGATAGTACTGCGATCTCAAGCACAAAATATATGCCTTGCTGTTGTTGGTGGTTGACGGAATAATAATGTAAATTTAAAGGGAGATCGTGGTTCGATTTAGATGTATTGCAAGTAACATGATAACAAGGGGTCTGAAGGTAGAAAGGATGTCAATTTATGAATGAAATACCCAACAACACATTGATGCGCCCCGGACTTTCGGGTCTCGAATTCACTTCATATCGCATATCAGATTTGGCAACTTGATGGTTTTGCTTGATACCATTCAAGTACTGTGTTGAGGTGATACTATTGTGTACAGCTTGAGAAACTGCGATTCCCGAAACTCGAAGAGGCTGCAGTAGTTGTACGGTGAGGCCCTAGCCATTACAAGCCGGTTTCCCATTTTGACACGGTAGAGAATTAGAGATCCTCGTCGACGTCCAGTTGTACTTTGTTGAGAGATTTTGTATCTGCTGATCAATTGATAAGGGCGCGTTCGGATCGTTTTCTTCTATATTTTAATAAGCTTTTCAAATAGCAAGCGTATTGAATATTGAGGCTAACATATTTAATCTCAATATATGGATAGATATCAAAATATTTAGAGTAATATTGGATTGGATTGTGCAGAGTTGATTGAAAATGATGAGTGTAGGATTGGTTGAAAGTAAAGGTTTTCAAATATATTGATTCTGTAACTAGTACCTCTGGAATTGTTATCAAGTAGTATATAAGAAGAAGATTGAATATTTACTATTTTTAATATATTAAACTTAATATTTTATTAGATTTAATAACTTATCGTATTCCATGAAAGCAATCATGAGAACTAATATATATATTGAACTCAATATTATATTCGGCGAATACTTTTAATATGAGAAAAAAAAAATCGATCCGAACGGGCCCTTCCTTAAACTTCACATATGAGGTCAATGGGGTTGTGATTTCAGACATCGGGTTTGATATCACGTGAATATAAAGATACCGTGATACCCGTGCCACCACCGACCCCGTCGTTCGGACTTCCCACTTCAAGCCTTCCGACATCCCGAAAAGTCTACAGTAGAACGAACCTGTTTATACCGATAATATTTATACCGATACCCTGGTTTTACCAATATTTTTTTCAACGAATTCATTGATTTTTGTATGATTATACCGATGGGATTTTGACCAAATATCGGTATATTTTGGTGGAAAAATTGCTTGGCAAAATCGAAAATATTATAATCACATGACTATTCTTAAAAAATTGAGGACTTAATTGGTCAGGGCGAGGCTAAGTCAGTCACGTGTAACCTGGCTATAGTGATAACCCGGATATACCGATATTAATAATTGGGGTCGAATTTTTTTTAAATCGGTATAACCAGGTTCTACTGTATCTCTACCCTTGTCTGACTGCGGGGAATCTATCATGAAGCAAATTGCTTCGTACCACTCACTAGTTACACAAATTGAAAAACATTCAGACTGCGCATTTATACAACATGAAGATTTGTTGTTTGTCTATAATCGCATCATCTACCCAGAATCGCGGGTCGAAATAATGCTGTTTCTGCAGCAATGCGGTCGCGTACAGGATGGTAATTATCTTCCCCAGTTTGCTTACTATTGAATTCCTTTCAATGGCCAATGTTCTAATCCGCGTCTTCGTGCTACCAGTCAAACTTGCCGCCAACGAAAGCTCAAGTGCGATGAAATTAAGCCAGAATGTGGACAATGTCTCAAAGCTTCAAGACGATGTGTACCTAGCGATGGAGTAGTTTTCAGACATCAACAAAATGCTTCCATGAACGGTGGTGAAGATGCTATTCCTGGAAACAGAAGTGGTCGATTGGGTGCATTCTTTGCCTATAGGAACACATTTGATGAGAATAGCTTTTGGGTTGATGTTCCAAAGAAAGGTGCGTTGTGATCGAATGGAGATGGAAGAATTGATCGGAAAGATGAAGGACTTCAAATCTGACTTGGCCATTGACAGTAACCTTTTTTAATGTCATCGATCCATACAACATGGAAGCAACTCCTGAACCCGAACAAGCCACAAATTTTACCTTTCCTACCACAACCACTATGGACAAGACCGCCAATGGCGTTTCTACCTATTCCCATTTTGAGCAAGCTCCTGGGCTGGAAGCTCTTTCGACTGCGGCGACAACGAATATGGAATATATGCCTCAATTATCAGTGCCTGTACAATCACCAAGAAGCCTCAATACTCCCCAGCATTCCGTTAACAACCTCGACTTCATATTGAATCCAACAGGTCCAGAGGCCCGTCTGAGTATGAAACAATCAATCTCTCGTTCACTAAACCCTCGGCTAATATTCCAGCGACAGGTTCGCCCCTAATCGATCATTCATTAAGATCAATCTCTAGGGAGAACACTTTCATTAATGATGCTGATAGTGTTAGAGAGCATGAAGTTGCATTCCTATTGAGACATTTTGGAGAGACTACCGGACAGTGGTATGTTGGGCTATACCAAGACCAGAAACATAATTGACATTATTAGGATGGATTTATTCGACCTCGGGTGCTACTTTGCACATCATGTCCCTATTCTTGCCGTATCGAACCCTTTGCTCAAATATTCGGTATGCGCATACGCTGCTAAACAGCTTTCGCGAGTTGGAGGAAGGAAGGCTATTGTTGGCGGCATAGTAAGTGACCAGGCACTTATGGAGCTCTATCCAAAGTCGGAAAAGGTCGACTGGGTTTATATTGGTGCCAAATATTACGACAAAGCAATTTCACTCTTAGTAGAGGAGCTCTCCAAGACGGGTGGAAAAGACGTTCCGATTACCCCCACGATTGATGGTCATTTCAATTCCCCAGTGAATGTCGAATCACCGCAGAGCATTTCCTCTCAATCAATCAAGCGACGGCGATTGTCAAAGCCTATACACCGTGACGCTGATGAGACAATAGCAGCAGCCGCTATACTCTGCGTTTACGAATTTCTCGACAATGCTTTACACGCTTGGTCCCGGCATCTTAGTGGAACCAAGTCCTTGTTCGACTTAGCGGAAAGAGAAGGCATGATGCCTCTACACTCACCTTCACCCAGTACTCCGGGGTCACTATCATTTAGGACCAAGCCTTCAGTCGCCAGGAGAGCTACATTTTGGAACTTTGCCCGTCAGGACTTTCTGGCCGCTTGTTAGTATTTGAAACCACACACTTTTGACGAGTCTAACTTTGAACCAGTCATAAATGAAGGACAAACGCGACTCGACACAGAAGATTGGGATCTTTGGCGTGCAGCTGGACTTCTGATAGATGAACAAGGATTTATTGTTCCAAGCAACAAGGAAACTTCATATCCTGAGTCACAGATGTCTATGCGGGAAGATATGATTTCGAATGCCTTGATTTGGCTCATGTCGAAAATTGTTAATTTTATTGCTACTGGCGATTCGATCGACAACGTCTACCCCCAGGATAGAAGTAGTCCTACTGTTGTTTTTGGTATCAATCAAATGACTTTACTCGAAAGGTGGCACGAACTGGCAAAGGAGCTGGAAGTTTGGTATCAAGGCTTACCAGATACCTTCAAGCCATGTGCTCGTTTATCAACCATTACAGATGGCAGTCTGCCGCAAGACTCACCGAGAACCATATTCCCAGAGATATGGTATAGTATTCCAATGTGTGGTTCAACAATGCAGTCATATCATTTTGCGAGGATACTTCTTCTTATCAATAAGCCCCACGAATCAACTACAAAAAGAACAACTGTTTCAAATAGGCTTCATTCATATCGATCTATCGAGATGGAAGTTCGTCATCATAGTCACGAAATTTGCGGCATCGCTCTGGGGAGGCCGGAAGGTTCTGTGAGGATTCACCAAGTACAGTCTCTATTTATTGCTGGTCAATGCTTAACGGAAACTAGAGAGCGAAAAGTAATACTCGACTTGCTGAAGGATATTGAAATTGACCTTGGCTGGGCGACTGATTATCGTGTCAAACAATTGGTGAAAGATTGGAACTGGCATGAAACTATGATATGAGGTTGAGAACTCACTCATTTGGGGTACTATTGCTCCAACTTCCTAGTCGCATTACAAAATTTTGTACATGTTTCTGATGATCTCTGCCAGCCAATCCAAGAATTGGTCTGAGAGGCTATTGGAGAAGATTTTGGAACTGACTGGTGTTGATTCGCTGACAGCGTGTTGCAGCTATGTGCAAACGGCCGGACCATTGGACCTGATCCAATTTCCCCATATCTAGGAAGGCATAAATATTTTAAGGGGGCTTCATTGTCCTCAAATGAAGGTAACTCAGAAATACAGCCCTCTTATTATGAGATCTATCAGATTGCAGTGTGGGACTGCTGGACACCCTAGCCCGAAGCGTGTAGACTTTTCTAATTGTTCCTTTATGATGCCTGAAACAACTTTCATGTTCCATGTCGATCATTGGCACAATTGATTTAGGCAACTTTGTCACAAAACCATGCTCATTCGAAACTCATCAAAATTTCAATGAACGAAAGTTTATTGGACCTACCAGAACTTTCGTCGGATATCCATCAATCAAAGATGTACATTCTTCTTAATGCCCGATCTAGCCTATCTCTCATTTCATCTAACACCTCGTTCCTATCAGACAGTTCCCATGATGTAAAGATGCGCGGTGGTGATAGAAACAGACGTACTGGATGGCAGTCCGATGAAGCTCATTATGGTCATGACAATCGAAACGGCTCGCATGTACAGTACATATCAGGTCGAACTCAGCATGGTCCTCACCTGGGTCATCACCATATCCAGGATAGTCGATATTGGTATCAAAAACCAGAATACCGGAACAACTCCTTAATCCGTCGATCTAACCAGCATTCCATATTGAATCGACCTAATCACCATTTTCTTGCCAAATCAAAACACCTGAAAGAGTACCTCCTCACATCTCTGAGGTCGCATATAGATAGGATAGAAGAATGGTTGCCAGAAAGCGAGTGTGAGAGTGGTGATAGCCAAGTCGACTTGCCTAATATTGACAGTAACGAAGAGATGGATTGGCAACTGGAACGAGAGTTGGTCGTTGACGGATATGCATGGAGCTCGGAGATCTTACCAGTTAACCGGAATGTAGGAGAGTTGAAAGTTGTTCCTGCAGACAATAGCAAGGAAGAGCTGTCTAGCGGTGGAAGTAACATTGAAGGCGCGGTTTCAAATGGATGCCTGGATGTCGAATGGGAGGATCAGAACAATGATATTGCTACCAAATCAGATCAGTCTAAGACTGCTGGGTATGAGCGCTCCTTGTACCGACTCTCGATTTGATATACAACAGATTGTGTCTCATAAGATTAATGATGACGTTGGAGGACAAGTGTTGAAGTTTTTGAGCACAAGTTAGTAATGATAAGCCTTCGAGTCAGCGTCAGCATTTTTCTCTATCACTCTCAGGATTCTATAAAAATGAGCTTTTTCGTGCGAATGGCCATTCTGCTAAATCTATTCTTATTTCGTCTACCATATTCTTCGAACCGTTCCACACTTCCTTCAAATATTAATTTTTCAATAACCATATGTACCACACCAGTAGGTGCGTGGCATGAATTGCTGCTGTTAGTCATGTCTCAGTATGAATAAATAGGTGCGATGAAGCATGATATGAAGAATCATAATGACTTATTGTGGCAAGATAGTGGGAGACGTCTGTTAGCTTACTGCAAGTTGCACCAAGCATGCAAGTACAAAATACTGCAGCAATTGATGCGCTGTAAGTGACTGCTATAGTATGACACCATTATCACGACCTGCGTGGCTAATTCACTAAGGTTGTACTACACGTTCCGCAAAGTAATCTCCGCACGCGTGTTAGCAAATATGATGCTGTTTGTTCAATAAGTGAATTATATATTTGTTAGCATATTTCGGCTGCACTTATATGACAATTGTCCTCTTTGAATAGCCCGTTTTGAATCGAAAACTCTCAGAGTGCAAGCAACTTTCTATCCGTAACTGAAAATGTCCGTTCAACCTATGCTTTCTCCCAACACCGCTGTGGTTGAGCCCTCGCGCCCAGATAGACAGGATACACAGCGTACTAACGACTCAGCCTCGGCGTCATCATCTACAACCACCAATCATACCATGGAATTAACCAACCATCACACCCCATATTACCCTTACGAAACCATCGGTCCTACATCCCATACTCATTTCACCCGCCCCACCACTACCTACTGGCAAGAGATAATTCCCACATCTTCCGTTGCTTCGCTCCCATATGCAACAACTCCTCCTTATCAATACTCCTTTGCTGCATCTCTTACTCCAGAGACAAGCCTGCTTCTTCCTATTAGACCGCTAGGCGATACCACGAATGGCATTGCCGTTTGTTCATTGGCATTACCGCATGCTTCGATGACGGTGGTGAGGGAATTGGCGGGGATCGTGGCAAATAAAATTAGGAAGTTTAATCCGGAAGTTGTGATGGGGTTGCCGACTGGTGGGTTAGTTTTGGCGCCTTTTGTGGCGGAGGAATTAGGATTTGGTAAGTTGATAGTCCGGTTTATGCTAAAATTCGCCTATTGGCCCCTTTTTTTCGATACTTTTTCTTGGAGAATCGCGAGAATTCTTGGGTTAGCTGTGTGTTTCCGTGTCTAGAGTGTTGTGCAAACGGGAATGAGCTCTTATTGTGCAAGTGGAGAAGAACGATATGCTGACTATTAACATTCATAAGATCGTCATATCCCATGGGGTTACTCCAAGAAACCTTGGTATGGAGACCAACTCACCACCAAAATATCATGTCTCTTTGATAAACCTGGCCAGGGACCACCGGTTTATCTCGATCCTAATCTTTTGTCGTTAGTTCAAGGGAAAAGAATCGCTTTGATTGATGACGTGATTAGTTCTGGGACTACCATGAGCGCTATGTTGAAGTTTTTGTCTAATGAGGAGGTCAATGATGAAGCGGTGAATGACGAGGCAAGAAAAGGGGGAATGGGACTGAATATTGTTTGTATTGGGGTGGGGATGTTACAGGGAGATGTGTATAAGACGGAGTTGAGCGCGGATGTTGTTGAGATGATAGTAGGAGCTGTGGAGAGTCCGTTATTGAAAGCTGTTGAAGGGGGTTGGATTCAAAGATGAAGTTTGGGTGTGTCTGCGGTTGTTTTTGTGCGATTTGATGCTGTTATTGAATGCCGATCCATTGGTCACAATTTCGGCAGTAATGGAGAATCAAGTAATAGAGGATAGTATCGCAAAATGAAAAAATTACATGCATCATGTTAGACAGTTTTCTTGGTTTTGGTCCTGTTGCACGTCCTGAGGCTATTGCCTCGTTCGTTGCGAACCTTGTGTCCTATAGCCGCAAGTTCCAATACTCTGTAGCCGAAGTTCGAATAAAGTGTTCTTCTTCGTGTCTTAGTCGATTATATGCCGTATGAGTTTTCGTAAGATTACATTCAAGCACAATATAAAAGCCATGATTACGGCCGACTAGACAATAACTACTAGGGAGATAAAAACAAGGAGAAAGCTACGTCCTTCGTCAACAGAGATAGGAGCGTATTTAGGATTATTTCTCCCATTTGCATATGTCACTGGAAGGAGATTAAGGCATGGAGATGTAAGTAGATATACATATATGGCGTTGAGCTATATATATCTCCTTCCTCGCAAGGTCCCAATGCAGATACTAAACGATGAACACTTGCTATATTCCTCCATCATCATCATCATCATCATGCTTTCAACCAAACACTCGCTCGTTCTCAAATGTCACGTCAAAAACAAACATACAATTACTCCTCCCCCCCCACACCATTTCTCCCGCACCACTAATCCCAACAGTCCTTCACACTATCCCCCTTTCCCTCCCAAAAATTTAACCCTCTTCCCCGAACCACCCGGTAAACTCTCATTAGATCTCTTCTTTGAGGGAAGCGCATCTTTCGTCAATGACTGTCAGCATCCCGGCTTCGGAATCCCATTCGTATTCGCGTTATAAGTTGTATTTGAATGAGTGCGGATATTGAGCGGAGGTTCGAGTTTAGATGTAGATTCAGATGTAGATTTACCTTTTGTGGGAGACGGAGGAGATGAAGAAGAAGAAGGTGGCGAATCGGAAGCAGCCGCCGGCTCTGGCTTTAGGATCGATTTTGGTTTAGTCGCAGGGGGTTGCGATTCCAGAGTCGAAGAACTCGCAGCCGTCTTCACATCCGCACTCGCAGTCGCATTCCCACTCCCGCACTTCGTACACGCATCCGGACTATCCCGTCCCATATGCACTTGCGCCATCCCCATCGAAGCCACTCCCACCACTGGAGTCGCTACTGCCGCCACACCTAAAACCCGAGCCACGACTTAGTTCATTCACGCATCTCATGGGGTGCACTCACCGACGCGTAATACATACCAGAAACATAGCCCACGACGCGAGTTCCTATGCCCGGGGGAGCGGGACCGAGATCGCGTCCGTAGAGGGGGTTGAATCCGGGGGTTTGTTGGATTAGGGGGGTGGAGATTGGGGTTATTGTTACTGTTGGGGTTGGATAGATGGGTACGAGGGGAATGTAGGGGGGATAAGGGTACGTGGGGTAGGGATGGGAATAGTAGTAGGGCATTTTTGGGGAGAAATGTGATGGTGATGAAAGTTTGATGTTACTCTAGGATTTGATTGAAATGGGCTTGTGTAATTCTTGGGAACGTAGAGATCTTGAGAAGGGATCAAAGAAGAGAGGGTGTTCTTATACCTCACATGTAATGCATTGTGCGGAAACTGGGAAAATCGCGAACGAAACAAAATCACCGTGAATGGAGGTATAATTACTAAATGATTGGAAAGTGTTGGAACTTCTAAGGATTCATACGAACTTCTCATTATGGATCATTTCACAATCATTTACCTCACAGCAAACAATGATTGTGAATCTCCACATCCGCTTTTTACACAAACACATGTATTCAAAAATAGCAAGTATTCGAATCACCACACTCAAATGCGCAGGATAAATCGATGCACACATAGCAAACAGAAGATAGGCCTCTTCAACCACTCAGTGAATCACATTTGATCTAACCACCAAAATTATTTGTGACGAGTGACCACTTAAATTTAATTCATATTCAATTATTTTGGGATTGTCGTCGGATCATTTGAGCTTAGAAACCCAAGACGATCGTCTAGGTTATGCTCTCGAACAAAGACACACTGGCACTAAATTACGCGAAGACTGACATAGGGGAAACTCTCCTCCCACACAACTACAAAGGCTCCACGTTTGAATAATAGAGGGGGAACCAATGCTAAGCAGCAAAAATTGTGAATTAAAAGCAAGGCAGGGAATTCGCACTGACCAACTCCATACACCTATTCATCTTCAATATGGGAAGTTAAGGTACCCGCTTGGATGTAATGAACATGAAACCGGCGCATGGAATGGAAGCATCGAATGAGCACTCGGTAAGTATAGGGGATAAAATAAACCATGATTAATTATAATAACACCGCATACCTAGGGATGTCAAACTCTATATCTAATGTCTAGACGCCTCGTCCTTCTCAGCCCAGTCTACCCATCGTTTAATAACCTCATCTACCATCGTAACTCCATCCCTAGTTGCATCGATTTCAAACCATTCTTTATGTTCTTTCCCACATGCTTTGCATTTTCCGCAATTCACTCTTCTAGCCATTAATTCGATATGAATCAATCTTTCAACCTTGTGCACATTTGGCACCTTTTGAGGTCCCTCATTTTCGCTAGCTTTTCTCGATGGTGGCTTGGAAGAATCATGGTAAGGATAGTATCGAATCAATGAAAGATTATAACCACATTGTTTTTTCCACTGTTGCATTCTAGCGAAAACATTTTCGGCTCTTCCAATCTTGAGAAGCATTGTTTTTTGTTTTTTGTTTGGTGGAGCAGAAGTAAAAGATTCGAGAACATCAGAAGTTCTTCGATGGCCAGGTCCAGATCTTGTTGTTGGTGTTAGGAGAGAGCCAGCTGCTTCATCAGAAGGTCCCGTAGGTAAGCCTTCATCCGTCAACCAGAACATGTAAATAAATCCAGGAAGATCAGCATCAGAAATCGGTTTGGCTAATTCTGCTAATAATGCAGCTGTTGTCTGAGGGCTTGCTGATGAAGGAATATGGGCTAGAAACTCTCCCGTTCTCGAAGATGGATCGCGATCCATGGTAGGACGCTGAAGCATTTCAGGTGGCTTGGAAGTCGAAGGTCTCGACGATGATGTATGCGGTCTTGAAGAAGTTCGGGGCCTTGAGCCTGGACGAGCTGTATGTGATGGAACATCAAGATGACCTGACATGTGAGAACTTGGAACATGAGAGGAGGAACGACCTTCGTTTGGTTTTTGTTGAGGTCTTGGTGCAATTTCTTCGTCTTCTTCACCACAACATAATAATTCTAGAGTGCTTCTTTTGCGTCGTCCCTGACCATCATGTGTAGAATATGGAACTTCCAGATGTTCTTGTCTCCCCGGTTCTTGTAATCGATGTGCTTGTTCCTGTTGCTGCCGTTGAGCTCTCTCTTGTTCTTCGAGGCGTTGCTGCTCATTCCTCGAAGCGTTACTTGTGCCGGGTCGTCTGCCACGATTGTCTTCTGAAGTCTGGCGCTGTTTCTTATTTTTCTTTTGATCAACCTCGAGGAGACCCAATCTTTCCACTAATGTGTCTACGCTGGATCTCTCACGCAGAGGATTTGGTCGAGCTTGAGTAGGTGGAGCAGCTTGTCCAGCTTGATCTTTATGTTGCCAACAAAATGCATCTGGACTCAATGCTCCCCTTGAAGGACTCGGACTCGGTGAATTACGTGGTGATTTAGTGAGACCTCTCCGGCATGGTTTCCCATTTGATGATAGACCTCGACATGTTGAATTGGGGTTTTTCGAGTCTGTTCGAGGTAATAATGATTCGGGGGTATGATGATACATTGTTGGTGAGTATTGAATATAATCGAGTCCTTTAAATAAAAAAGTTAATTCGAGGGAAGGAACTGTTAGCAATATAACGAACGACTATAAAACACTTATTATTCTTTAGAACTATTTGAGCAAAGACGTGGCAGTGAACCTCGAGTCCAACATTATGACCCAATGATTCACCTCTTGCATATGTAGAACCATAATATCCATTTTCGAGGTGGCTGGGTTACGAGGGGTCATCAGGTTTTTTGGCGCTTAGCGCTTGGACCAATTAGCCACAATACTTCCACGTGATTGACAGCAGAACGGCAAGGCCCATCCTGTCTTGAAGCTTGATTCTCTACTAAACCTCACTTGAAATGGCACGTATTATCATTGCGTTGGGCAAAAGATGATCTTTACATCCAGCAAACAAACAATCTTAGACATTCTCATAGTATGCACAACGCAGATATGGATCTTGCTTGATTGTACAGCTTGTGCCTTACAGAAGTTCTTGAAACGTCGTTTATGCATAGCCTAGTTAATTGGAGCTTTTGAATGGACCAAGTATCTTCAGTCTCTCAACTCGTCAACCAGTGCTTGAACAGCACGCTGTGGCTTCCCGATCGATAAATCTATTGGTACTTTTCAACCAGTAGGAACTTGTATTTACACGCTTCATAATCCAAACTGGATCTTTCAATTCTCTAGATGCGAGAAAGTGGCTCTATCTCATGTATGCCAGATGGAGCGTGTCGCATCACATCTTCCGCTATTCCAACCGAGCCTATCCCCAATATTTACTATTGTTTCAACTTCAATTGTTGTCTGAAACATTTCCATGTCTGCTAGTAAACGTTTTGGGACGAGTTCTCGTTCGCATACACCAAAGTAGAGGAATGACGCGAGTGGGGTAGGATAAGATGGAATATTGGTATGTCCTATTGCCATGGGACCAGTTGGTCATCTCCATCTATATGCTCAATCTGATCTGAAAACCTCTGTTACATATTTGAAGTCTTACCCATACCCATCTTCATCCTTCTAAGCCTAGGTTTCAATGTTCAATCTAGCAAGCAAAACTTTACTATTATGCTGTGACATATCTTAGATGAGATTACTCCAGAGGTTCCATATATTCAAGCGATCTTATACACGTGACAAGAGTATAGGAGAAGTTTTGTTGCATATCTAATTAATTATCATCTTTCGAACAATTCTTGAAGAGAAGAAGAAGAAGAATCTGCTCAAAATTTATCCAAAAGATGAAAAAGAGATATGCAACAAAACTTTTCGACCCAAGAGCCCGACCTATCAGAATCATGAAGTCAGAACTAATGATCATTATCTTCTATTGGCACAATCTTAAGTCTTGATGACCACTTGATCTTCTTTCGTCTCAAACTGGGAAGTGGATCAGTCTGAAATGACAATACGGTCATATTGTAATTCCGAAACTTTCTTAACGTTGTAGATAGGAAAGGACAAGAAAGCAGAGGAGCACAATCGCATGTCTTGGTCAACATTTTCGATACTAATAAGAAACGTTAGATGTAAGATTATCAAAATCGACAATATATATTTCAACTTTCAGATCACACAAATAAGGAATATATAACATATGGATCATTATATTGAGCTCTATGACCATGCCCAATCCCCAAAGACACCATCATAAGCAACACCAGTTATTCCCTCAAACCTAGCAGATCTACCCCTGGATTCCTCTTCACCATCATAATATCTACTCCCAAAATCCCACAAATTCTCATCCAGCACTCGCCGTCGATTCCTCCTGGCTCCAACATCGATGCAACGCTCTCCTCCATCTTCCCTATCAACTCTCCTTCTCTAATGTCTCATGAGAGAATGATAAACTCCAATAAACAACAGAGTCATATATGGTAAAGTGCAGACGCGAGCAATAAAGTAGAATAGGATATTATAACAGGCAAAGCTTTTATGAGGGATGTCAACATTTGTTTCCTCGCTTGCATCTCAAAATCAACTGACTGGAAAATCTCAAACGGTCGTTAGTGACTGAAGTGACTGATAACTATTATTTGCTAAGACAGAAGTAACCTATTCAACAATTTCTACTTTCCTGAATGGTGTGGAGATGAGGACCTGGCCTTCTCGAGTTTGATTGGCATCAATTTTGTACACATCACTGTCCGCCCTAATGCTATTGTGGTGCCTCTGGTCTTAGGTCTCTTCTACACGGCATCCAACCCACGGAACATTGGTATGAAGAGAAGAGTAGTTCAATCATTAAACATCCTCATAGCGCCTTATGCCTCAAAATTTTCGGTTCCGCCGACTAAGCGGTACACACGCCATCGCCATAAAACCAATGACGGACTTTCCTCATATGACATGTATAATATCTCCCCTCTCACTGACTCCCTCCTCATTCCCAACTTTCAATACAAGCCATATCAGTCCCCATATCGATCCAGGCTTGCGTAACACGACAATCAGATCTCTCTCTATCTTCCCACCTCACACGATCTCTCTCTTGCTTTCTCCTCTCCCGTCCTTCCTTCGCACGCTCTTTCGCACGCTCTTTCGCACGCTCTTTCTCCCGACGCAACCTCTCTGCCTTTGCCATCTTCTGGAGTTTTTTCTCCCAAGCTTTTTTTGCTTCTTTTTCTCGTACCCGTTCCCTTTCCGCCTCAGCTTTCTTTTCCTCGATTTCTTTCTCCATTTTCTCAAGTTCCTTGGTTATTTCCTCCTCGCATTCATTCCACCTCTGTGCTTTCGCCTTTCTTTTCTCCGATTTGAGCTTTCGAGCGTTGCGTCGAGCTTCATACACTTGTTGTTCCTCTTCAACTGCCTCCTTGTCAAGATCCTGTTTGCGCTTGCTGGCTCGTACGAATTCCAATTCGAATTCGATGATTTGATCGCCCAACTTCATATACGGCATTACAGCACTCGGAATCCAATGATCGTCTAATTTCTGCAATTCCTCTCTCAGTGGTGACGGACGCTTCCTGAAAACACGGTAGCGGTTCTTTCGAGTAGTTATTTCTTCGATTTGTCGCGTGGTCATCTCCCAGTATGCCGCATCCCTCATATCGTCCATCTCGACTTTTCCTTCCAGCTCTGCGTAGCTCTCTCCTCCACATTCCTTGATAACGTCTTCGGACAAAAATGGATTCCTATGCACATGCGACAAACCATTCTTAACCTGCTGCTTATATACCTCTTTTCTCTCATATTTCTCCATTCGAAGACGGTGTCTGCTGCATTTTCCGAGAGTTTGCATCAGAGTTGGATTGAAACCCAATGGGAATCTTTCGTTTTCATGCTTGATTTTGCAACCGAACTCGTAGTGGTAGTGGCGATATTCGTAGGTGTGTAGTGACGAGGTTCCTCCTCTGCGAGTAGACTTCGAATTCCTAACGTAATCGGCTGCTACAAATGCGAAGGGGGACAAAATACGCATCTGAGAGTGAAATAAGTATTAGTATAGAATATTGACGCATTTCAAGGTGGACATACCGTTGGAGTTATTGGGTTCTCTTTATTGTAATTGGCAGCTTCAATAGTCTTCTCTTCAAGTGTTTTACTTGATTGGGCAGACATCTAAAGAGGATATGTTAGCAATGAAATAATTATGAAGGAGTAATGGAATGCGTCATACAGATTTTTGGAATTTGCAAAAGTAACTTCCAAGTTTCTCAAGAACTTTCAAGATTCCCATGCGTTGAGAAGGGTACTCGTGCAAATAGAAGTCAAGGGACTCGACATGACCATCAACATTACCAGATTCGATGGTCGCAACAACTCTTTGCAACAATTCACATACGTTGACGAGCTTCCATACCCTCAATAATACCGGTTTGTCGTATGTAGAGGTATTCGTATCAAGAGCTAGACCAATTAGTTTGGTTGATGAAGGGGAAGACGATCCTACAAGCTTTGCAGAGTTCCCTTGCAAAGTTTGAAACAAATCCGCATAGCCATATAGGTTCACTGGACCGAAACATTGGTCCTTGGAAGTAATCGTATTTGTACTTGAGCCACCGTTTGTGATTGGTGAGGGCGGGGACGAAGATGGCGGTAATGGCGGAAGACCTGCATTATGTCTGTCAATTATCGCACGCAACTCTTTATATTCAGTTGTCACATTCACGTCTGAGTACTTAGTCTTGATAATACTCGTTCGCAAACCAGCTCCTGAGATTGGCAATGTATTTGAAGAGGGAGATGTCGACGATGGAAGCCCTGTAAAATTCATCTCATTCGTCGCAGGGAATCCATTCATTACCATCTTCGCTTCTTTGCAGGTTGACGAATTTGCAAATAATTCTGCGGATTCAGATAGACCTTCAGTGCTTGGAGAATCATCCAGAGGATGATTAATATCAGTATCCGTTGAAATCTCTGGTATAGAGGAAGCCAGCGACGACGGAGATGGCGGAAAGTAGCAATGTCGATAAGCATCTTGACACGACGGCGCAAAAGAAGTCTCACCCATCTCAGTATCTTCTGCAGCCATGACGGCAGATGAATGGCTTCCGTTTATATTGGGTTTCTCCATCCTATAAATGGTTGGAATAATGTAGGTTAGAGTACAAGACCTTCACCTCCAGTTGCGTTTGTTTGTAGTTGCACGCGCCTCAGTAAATCAGAAGCGTGGATGTCGAAGTTGAACGTTTCTCCAACAATGAAAGTTGAATGACTTATCGAGATTTTATCTCCAAAAACGGTTCCCCAATCATTGACGTGAGAAATATGACCATTCTTAGCGTATATTTTCCAGGCTTCCGCTACAACAGCCACAGTCGTCTGATCAAGTACTGCATATTGCTAATTCATCATTCTATTGTAAAAGTGAATTTATTCCTAGATTTCAATACCAACATTGAACCGTAGAACCGTACACCATCCTGGCGTGGCGTACCAATCTTCAATTTCCAATATCAAGATTCAAGGACGAAGATGGAAGATATCAATGCGAGTTTGCATCGATTCATGAGTTGCTGGTCGTCAAATCTAAGTTCTGAGAACAGAAATAACCCACCAAGATCCTTCTTATCCCCAGTTGATGTAATTGCTATAATATTTCCAGTTGTTGCTGAAAAATAATGTATATTTATTTTCAGATATGCAACAAAGCTCTTGGAGAAGATGGATGGGGGAGGGATGGTGAGAGAGTGTGAAAGTTAAAGTGAAGTTGGAAGTTGCAACCAACTAAAGTGACGCTTGAGATGAGAACCAAAATGGGATGAGATGAAATGAAATGGAATGGAATGCATGTGACGGGGCGAGAATTGATAAGTTTGAATGAACGAAAATATTGTATAATAGTGAAGAGAAGTAACAATGCAAAGATTCATTGCAAGAATAACGGCAGCCAAGATAAAACGAATGTATCACGGATGAAGTATATATTTATTACTATGAACCTACTAGGTAATCAATACAATCCCAAGCGAGGTGATTCCTACTCTTGTGATCTACCCTACTATCAGGTACTCACGTGGATATTGAATACTCTTTTCCGAGGTTTGGTGTGATGATACCTAAGAGGAATTAAAGCTTAATGATGATCGCTTTCTCCAAAAGATGAAGTGGTGTAGATAGGTCATACATCGTGAATTTGGTATCTAAAGATGGGAATCTTGTTTGAGTATTGCTTCATATAATTAAGAATCATCTTTAAACTTGCCGGGAGATTGCTTAATCTTAGATCATCTCAATAAACCTGTTGACCTCTGGTGTATTCCTCGACCTATACAACTATTGCGGGCATTTTATCATTGAAATCGATCATCTCTTGACTTTTTTCTTGTCTGGCCCTTCATCTTCTTCGTCACTTAATTCAGCATACTGAGTTGTCGGTTGAGTTTCTTTCCAGGCATTGGTAAATAGTGGGTCTTTCTTAGCAAGCTCAGCATATTTCAACAGTGCCTCTCTTGGATCCTCATCACGCATACTACTCAATGCGATACTTTCATTAATATGTTTCTCATCCGGCTGACTTTTCGCAAATGGTGTGACCAGTGGTAAATTAGGTCGACGTGGATCTCGAGAACGACCTGAGGCAGTCAGGCCTATGGTAGGATGTCTTGCAGAGAAGGAGGTAGCCGATATATTAGACATAACACCACCTGGCGTAACAATACTATCCCCTGACATACCAGCAGATTGATCTGTTGTAAAGTTGGGGTCATCGTCGACATGGCGTTTCTTTGGTGCACGAGACATTACGTCAACGGCACCTCGAACTGATGTATTCGGATTGTAAAGAACATGAACTTCGGAATTCGCTGATCCAGTAACAATTTGGTTGAGTTTTGGATGCCATTGAACCGTGATAAGTGGAGATCCAGTTGTCACAGGGGTAACTAGCTCTGGTTTGAGATTGCCTGAGTTTAGAATATGTAGATGACCCGATGCGGAGCCAGTGATGATATTAGCGCCATTGGGTGAATACTTAATATTAGTGACCGAATAGACATCTGATGTTGAGGGGTGTGAGACTGTCACAACAGGAGTTTTGAACTTTCGAGTATCCCAAAGTTTGACCAAATTGTCACCACCTCGTGTAACAACCATACGTCCATCAGGACTGATATCGATACCACCTGTCCATGAATCCGGGGTATGGGCGTCTCTGATTTCAGCTGTTGGTCTTGCATAAGGTCCATTGCCGCCCCACATCACTAGGCTCCCATCCAGCGCCGCCGATACTAGTAGATTGTTTCCTCCTTGTGCTGGGCCTCCCCAAACGACGGCCGTCATTCTTGTCCTTCCTGCTGATCCTGAAGTCTTGGATTTGTGAACGATAACTTCCTTCTGGCATCTTCTAACATTTACATCCCAAATTCGTAGAGTACTGTCCGTACCGGCGGTGACGCAAATATTCTTATCCATCGGACTCCATGTACCTGTAGTAATTTCCGAGATGTGCCCCTTCGTGTTATTCATATCTCTCAAATACATATCTCCTTTTACGAACTCTCCGATAATATCCCCATCTCGATTCATCAATTTCGCTTGCGGATGAGCGGATATACAGAGAAAGGTACCTCCGGCATGTGGATTGAATTCAACATGATTTATCGGATGGGTTTCGGAGTTGGCTGACGTTTTCGAATAATTTGGGTCCACGCTTTTGAATGATCGAAGAGTTGTAGGTGTCATAGAAGCAAAATCGTGAAGTTTGAGGGTGCAATCGCTAGAACCGGTTATGAGTCGTGAACCTGAAGGATCAAGTGTTGTGGTAGTGACCGCGCGATCATGAGTTTTGAGTACTAATTCGTGAGAAGTTGGATATTCATCATCGTCGTCAGATCCTCCGTCGCTATCTGAGTCATCATCGTCTTCATCAGATCCCCAATCCTTAGACGCTGGCTCCGGCGCGCGCTTCTGATGTCCAACTTCTTGTCCAACCTCCTCAGCCACTGTTGGCGCATCGATCTTTTTTTCTGCTGGTCGTTTTGTTCGATTGATTTGCGCGGCTACATCTGCCTCATTTGACTTCTTACCAAATGATGCTGGTAAAAAGGCTCTCATGGGATCATCTTTTGCTAGTTCCGGGCCTTCAATTTGGAAATCTTCATCGTCGCTCATCATTCAAATGATCTTCTTTTGATATCCGAGTATTGTTGGTGTTTCCCTCTAGGGAGAGGCAGAAAAAAATGATGATGGCTTGAACTATCGGTATGCAATATCAATTGAGGCAAATACACATTGGGTACTCTATGCAGCTGGAAACCTTGAAGCTTTATTATTATGAAGATTGAATTGAATATGAAAGTACTTGGGCACGTTGGTCACAGAGCTTCTAGAAGAAGTAGCGGGTCGTTCCTACTAGGTAGATACGCGAAACCCCGTCATCCGTCGCAAGCATTATCATGCGAAAATGAACGATTCATATCAAAATAAGAAATTTAATGATTCATGCGACAACCAACCAAGCCCTTTAAAATCAATCCATTCACCTCATACATAGGGTTTAAACTACTTATTGTTGTATATGTTTACTTACAGAAAAATTTTCATACTCTTCAGATTTTAGTGAACAAAACTTGAATCTCCATCCATCTTGGCCGCCCCTGTACGTACACTATGAGTGGGGTGAAATCATCATCGGGATAGCTTCAATAAGACGCTACACGCTGCTATGTATTTATCGACGGCAAAACTCGATGCGGAGACCATATCCTTTCTCAGTACACCGATCCCACAGTCTGTATCTTTCGAATCAGATGTATATAATAAGGGCGACTCTCAAATTCAGCGTTGGTCATCATTGATTGGAATCGTCACTGCAATAGTGGGCAACATCCTCATATCTTTCGCTCTGAACATACAACGATATGCACATATAAGGTTACATGAGGCGGACATACGACGTAAAGAGAGGCTGAAGTCTATCTCAAAATCTGCGAGTGGATATGGAACGAATGGAACAACAGCGACAAATGGGTTCAGAATTGGTCAAGAGGACTATGAAGGTGATGAAGAGGAACCTTTACGACGATCATTTCACTCTCAAGACTCCCAATCTTCGACTAGCACAGAGGACAACAATGGGGATGGAAAGTCTACATACTTGAGGTCTCCATACTGGTGGGGAGGGCTTGTCTTAATGACCATTGGAGAGCTTGGAAACTTTTTGGCATATGGCTTTGCGCCCGCATCAATCGTTTCTCCTTTGGGTGTCGTCGCTCTCATATCGAACTGTGTGATAGCCCCGATCATGCTGAAGGAACAATTTAGACTCAGGGACTTCTGGGGTGTGGTGGTCGCGGTTGGAGGTGCTGTTACTGTCGTATTGAGTGCCAAGCAAGAAGAAAGGAAATTTGGGCCTCATGAGATTTGGGGAGCTATCACCACCACCGAGTTTGAAGTTTATATGGGTGTCACAGTATTGTTGATTGCGATCCTGATGTGGGCAAGCCCAAGATATGGCAAGAAAACAATATTGGTTGACCTTGGTCTTGTTGGATTGTTTGGTAAGTTATCATAGTTGTATGTCGATTATACTTAACTCATCATTTTTAGGAGGCTATACGGCACTTTCAACCAAGGGTGTGTCGTCGATGCTGTCTTCCACTCTTTGGAGAGCTTTGACAACACCGGTCACATATGTTCTTCTGGTCGTGCTGGCCGCTACTGCCATTATGCAGATTAGATATGTTAATCGTGCTCTGCAACGCTTCGATTCGACTCAAGTGATCCCTGTACAATTCGTCATCTTCACATTATCGGTTATTACTGGCAGCGCAATCCTTTATCGTGATTTCGAAAAATTCACCAGCGAGAATGCGGTGAAATTCATCAGTGGTTGTATGCTGACATTTTTTGGAGTTTGGCTCATTACCAGCGGTAGATCATCGCATGATGATGAGAACACTAGTGATGCAGATGTTGAAGGGGAAGATGAAAGGATTAGACTATCCTCCCAGGAACCTAATAGCGACGAAGTTTTATATCGTAATGAACCACGAAAACGGTCTAGTCTTCAGTCGAAGTCGAGGCCGAGTCTTATTCATGCTAGTGATGGATCAGTTGACGAGGAGGCAATCCAAGACTCGCGGAGGTCATCACATGTTAGCTTTGTAATATCACCATCACGACCACAAACACCACAAAGATCTTCATCACGACATCCAGTAGTACGGGTGCGTACCTCGGATCTGTCTGGTGAGCGAACGACAAGTGAGGATACTCCTCTCCTTTCCAATCCATGGCTGGATTCAAATGAAAATTTCCTACAAACGCCCAAACATCCAGGGATACAATCCAGTATTTCTTCCCCAGTACTGCCATCCGAGGCCCAATCACCTCCTCCTTTAAGACCAGTTGGCCCTAGAAACAATACGCAATCTCATTTCCATACCCCTCAGAGTCAACAAAATGGACCCTCACCGCCCCAAGCAGAGCGACCAATGACGCCAAAAAGTTATTCGTTATCTCGCATGCTTCCTGGTCCATTGTTATCACCCTTATCCGGAGGCCTAAGTGTGGTAATAGCAGATTCGTTGAGACGTGGAGTTGATTCCCCTCATAGCAAATCTTCTAGACGACCGCAGCCTGATCTTCGAAAATCAAGATCAATATCCCAAAGATTTATTCAAGCAAGTGAAGGCACTGGTGACGAGGAGGATATTGATGCACCTTTGAAGGATAATGAAGTAGCACAAGAGGTAGAAGAGCGTGAATCATTCAACCGTTCAATAAAAACAAGAGCGCGGAGTTTGAGTAATACACTGGGAGAATTCTTAAGAGGAAAGCCAAGAGATGGCAAGGATAATGACGAAGAGGCGGGCCCAAGCGGATCATAAGTTTGAATTGTTTTTTATTGCATTGATCTTGGTGAATTGGAATTGGTTACATCAGCATTAGGTTTGGGTATATGGCGCATGAGCAAGGTAGTGCAAATTTGAAGTAGGGACACAATGTATAAAACGTGTGCATATCGGAATGAGACTCTTTTTGTGTGGTTGATGTGAGTCCGAATCGAGTGTAGAAACTTGACATGGACATGGACGAAAATTCCAACATCAATGCTATATGTAGTTCCCTGCGTTGGGAAGCAAAACTCCCCGACGTTCTATATAAAACTTGCGCAAGTGCATAGATCGATATGTCCTCTTACTAGACTGCCTCTCGTCCCTAATCAGACTTCAACTTTCAACTCAATTTTTATCGGTATGAAAGTGGCGATGCTCTACCTCTTCATACTTATGGGAATGTACGATTCACCTGATATTCTCAATTAAAAGTCGCTTGTCAAATGATCAGGGTAGTCTATAATGAGCTTTTCGATTTTGGACAATGAAGGCTATTGTTTAAACTCTACTTGTAAATCAGCTCTCTCTGGTAGTCATCACGTCGCCAATTACCACGACCAAACTCAATACACTTCTACACTGCCGGTGCTGGACGCTCCTATGGCGCATTCTCCACTAAACACCCCTTAAACCCTTCGGAACCCGGAAGACCACGATAAACAGTATGCGTAGCTTTTTCCGAGCATCTATACACCCGCAAACACTCATCAACCTTCCCACCAAACTGGCTCGCCGAACTCTCTCCTTGAGCCCCCTCCTCCACAAAATCAGTCACTCCAGAAATAATTCTCTCCATGCCACCTACTCGTCCATCATCTCCTCGAGGCATCAACAACGTATTCAAACTATCCGGATACATCACATCCGCATCCGTCAAAAAGCGCAGCATCTTTTGAACAGTAACGCTTCGCGATCGCTCCCAGGTGTGAGGATCAGGTCGATATCGGGGTTTGTGGTGGGGGTCATGAGTTCCCGGCGTATATATCTCAAGTATTCGGCTAATCTGTAGCGTGTATCGTGCGCCATCTCGACCATTCTCCCTTCGGTATGGTGCAAGAAAATCGGAATCGGAATCCGTGAGATTGAGCAGATCCAGACTGGCTTTTTGAGAGCGCGGACAGGCTTGGATTGCAGGGCCGGGTCAACATGAAGACGCGGTTTCGGAGCATGACGATCGGGAAGAGTGTCGAAATGATTACATGCGTAGAAATGGTAGAGGATCTGCTTTCGCTTCTCCCAGTTCTCGGCAGCGGCGATTTCGCTCTGTGGGGCGTTGCTGCGTGCGGGCGTCCACTTTGTGCCTCCGCGTTCGAGGGGGGTTGGGCCGCTGACTGAGTGGATTGAGACGTCGAATGGACGTGAGAATTATCGGATTTGGAATGGGGGTGCAGAAGCTGTTGAGCATGTTTGCTCTGCTGGGTTGGGAGTAGTTGGAGGGGTGAGAGTAATGAGTGGGTCAGCTTCAACCGGATCTTGATCTTGACCCAGATTACGGCAGCTATTTCATTTCTTTGGGCCAGGAGAGGATTGGTTTGCGGAACAGCGTTTTGAGTCTTACTTTGGGTGGTAAAAGCCGCCGCTAGAGCAGCAACTCCGGCTGCAATTGCAGCATTAATAGTGCTGGAGTTACTTGATGACATGGTCGAAGATGCCGTCTATTCCAAGATTTATGGAAGAAAGTTGAGAATGAGAGGATAAATTTGAAACATACTTATATTGGATTATGGTTGGAAGATAATAAAAATGGGCGTTCTTTCAAACCTCATGCATGACTGTGAGGTAGCAGATGAAAAGATGAGATTAGATAATATGCCTTTTACTATGGGTGCTTTATTGAATTGGTTTCCCATGATGATTAAGACAGGGGAAGGATGGCAATCACCTCTTATTTCTACTTGCTTTTACCTCAACAAAAGACAGCTTCCATGCAATCTTTACAGTGAAAGAGGAAAATGTGCTATGTAAGCAATGTTGAACTCAATGGAAAAAGATATGTCGACGGCCATATTAGGACTTCCTTTCATTGTGAAAGAGAAGATATACTGTCGATATTAGTCACTCATTTCCAAGCAGAAACAAATGTTTCAATGCTAAAGAATTCTACATTTCCTTTTTTTGCATGCAATTCAGGAGTCTTTTCATTGCACAAACTTCCGTTGTTGTTAAATACGAATAATCATCCGAGGACTTAAACAAACTTTTCCAGTCATAATTAGAGTTTGCTAGTACAACATTATACGACAGGTACCACTACTGAATCATCATTAGCTAGCTGCTAATAACACAAACTTTCCTATGATTCCAATCACAGATACTTTGATGCAATTTAGTCCGTATATAATCTTTGTGAATTATCGATCTGGCATAGTAAATGAGCTGTATACATCAAGTGAACATCCCGCATTTTATGCACATAAACTCACTGGGCTCGCCATTTATGAACAAGGTGCAGCACATGTCCACCATTCTTTAATACGATATGAATAGAGAAGTCATCTTTATGGATGGCATGTCCATCTTCGAAGCTCCAGACTTAGATCACGCACCTGCAACCAACAAAACATCAAATGCTCAGAAGTTGCGTGGAAGACTAATCCAGCAGATTTTCGAATACAACACTGACGCAAACACGCCGTTGGAACTAAGAATACACGTTACAGGTCTTAGCCTAGAGGAAGGCGCATTGTTTGAGCGTGATCCTAGTCCAGTCATAGAAAATCCAGGAATCCAAGCTCCTACGAACGCACCACGAGAGGACCCACCCCTGCCATCTAACACTGGTCTTGATATAAGATTGCTTCCTTCCAACGACCAAGAAGCACCAAAATCAAGAGAGCTTACTCATTGGCAAGAAACAAAAATCAGGTTGCGAGATCTGCAACGTGAGAAGGAAACTTTGGAAATGGAAGGGCGTCGTCGAGCTGCAAAAGAGCAAATCGATGCTCGATGGCAAGATCGAGCTCTGAAAGATCGTAGAGAGAACAAGGCAAAGATTAAGTACGATATTGTACCTGGTGTCGATGGAAGTGATAGGGTGGTTATCACTGGTGTACAATATCCGAAGAATAGTTCAGGGAGTGGAGGAGTTTCGCAGGAAACGAGATTGATGGGAAATTTAGACGTACTGCTCAAGATGACGAGAACTCTCTTCGACGGGCAGTTATTGATGCCAAAACTGTTGAAAGCGGGAGACAGTATTGGGGACATTCACCAAGAGAGAAGAAAAGATCGCCAAAAGCACCTACGGGAACAAAGCAGCTGGCTGAATCGCGAAGAGAATTAAACAAGGAATGGGTGGCAAGCGAGGGCCATCGAAAGGCAATAAGGCAAGATGACGAACGTACGCGGAAGAATCTGCTAAAAGGTGTCAATCGAGCTATTGCGACTGCCGAAGAGATGGTATTGAAGGGTGCAGAACAGCTCATGGACTTTGTAAATGGAGATCGGGCTGGGGAGAACACGAAAGAAGTGTTACATAAGAGCAAGAATAAGCATTCGGGACCTCGAGGAGAGAGTCCTCTGG
Organism: Sclerotinia spermophila; assembly: GCA_038090695.1. Taxonomy (NCBI): domain Eukaryota; kingdom Fungi; phylum Ascomycota; class Leotiomycetes; order Helotiales; family Sclerotiniaceae; genus Sclerotinia; species Sclerotinia spermophila. The sequence continues at coordinate 26,894 of JBBMOJ010000231.1, read as the reverse complement.
AATATCCCAGACCAGGACACAGACCACCATTTTCGGCAAGAAATCAACCAGATTCTACGCGCGGCTGTAGAAATGGATATAGAAATGAGTCACCGGTATCAGAGAAGCGAGGGAGAACAGCCCAGACGGAAGGTAGGTCACCACCCTTTCAGGCGCATGTAAGGCAAGGACTTCCAAGGGCGAGGGCTAATCCACAAGCTCGCCATGGAACAGCGAATACTGTCACCTTACCGGAACATCATCGTCGAGCAAGGCACTATAGTGGCGATCTCCTACCGGAAAAAGATGTTCAGCCCCAGGCACCCCGAGCGACTCCGGAAGAAAAGAAGCGACCTTCCGTCTGTCGGCCAGGAGAAAATATCCAAATACCCCCGATGTCTCCTTTAGTCCCAAAAGTAACGAAACATGAACCAAGCACCGAACCAAAGCGTAGCCCTCTGCCTGTTGTTTTCCCCGTACCAGCTATTCGCGATTCATGTCTACTGCCAAATGAGAGTCAAGCCCAATGGAAGATCCGTATGCAACGCGAAGAAGCCCACGCCAAGTTCGAAAAGGAAAAATTAAAATATCTAGGAGAAGTCGAAGATGCAAAGAAGAATGGGCAAGCTTCACCAAAAGGTATATTGAAGCAGAATGGAAAGGGAAAGGGCACGGCCATTGCTTGGGCTGATGAACCTACTGATTTCGACGAAGATGAGATTTTTTCAATGGGAAAGACTCTCTCATTCAATCAGAGAGCAGATCAAGAGGAGCTTAGAAAATTGCAGAAGAAAAGAGCCATGCGGGAAGGAAAATATGCGTGTCATGCAACAGAAAGTAAGATTGAGAGAGAAAATTTGGCGGCAAGGGAGAAAGCAGAGGCATTGGCTAAGAAGTTAATGCGCGGTGGCGGTGGCTCTGAAGACCAAAGGAAACAGTGACAATGAAGTAACGTGCTGTGTCAACTATGGTAGGAGCGGAGGGCATTCCAAAAATTATCTACCTATTCGAATTTAGTAAGATAAATAATTGTAACTAACTCAAAGCTTTCAACTTTTTTTTATTCCACCATTCAATATGATCGAACACTGTTATGTGCCACCGATATTTTTCCAATGTGCTTGCCACAGGATCCATATTTAGGGTTTCGTGCAGGTTAATCCTTCGATATGATCATCGTTTTGTTTGTTGACAGTCGCCGTGAATAGAAGTGATCAACTCAATCACTCGCATCTGACAAGTTGAAGGAAGAGGGATTCAAACAACCGCATGACACTGACTGACATGGCAACGTCGTCCGACTATATTCGCCATAGACTCCTACTAAACGGGTATGAACGTCTTTTCCAAAGCTCGGAAATTGTAAGATTGATATCTTATTTAATCTTTAATTTCGCGAGACAGAATTTGTTTTAGATTACGAAGCTGTCGCGGCAACGTCCACAAATATATCGCGTAATACCTTCTTGGGCGACAAATGACAGGACAAGATGGAGTTGGATGATGACCTCATCGTCGTCTCATATTGTTAGCTTATTCTCCACCATTTCTCCGCCGCAATGAAAACGTCCATTTCTTTCTCACTCCCCAACTTTTGGAGCTGTCCCTGCCACAGTTTCCATTCTGGGGAATTTTTCCCGCCAAAGAAATTGTCATCCTTCAAACTTATGCCTTGAAGCTTTTGTATTCTGTTGGTACTCACTCATCTATCCGATTTTCCCGCTCTAGCGAATAATGGGATATAGAATCGCCTCCATTTTATACTCATAGACCGCTCCTCCTCTTATCCCAAATTTCTGACACGAGTGTGTCTCAACTTTGAAGCACTTTTATGGATGGAAGATTGACGATAACAAAATACGATGTTTGTTTTGAGTTTCACCAATTGAGGATAAACGTCCTTGGCACACAATTGTGATCGACACTACTACGCACCGAGTAGGACACCGATTTCAGGTTAGCCACTCAAACTCGGCTATTGTCAGTAAACCGGCGGGTCAAAGAAATTCTCGTACTGCTACGAGCGATGCATACTATGCAGTCCCGATATTGACACCGCAGCAAACCGCGAGGTAATTTGAGACGATTCCCGGGATACTTATTAACGAACCTAGTCACGTTCTTCGGAGTTGTCAAACTTGTGATTTGATGGTCTGTGATTGGGGAGGTTGAATGTAGCTTCAAGGGTGTGGAGAATGAAAGACCCAGCATCTCCACCGCATTTGTTCCCATTCTCCACCCAACTTCTCCATCTTTGCGCGTTTCACCAGTAAGGATAATCGAAAAAACTAGACAACAAATCAGGGTTCAAGGCTGCAACAGAGTGATATCTTGGATGTTCAGTTCTTAAGTCTTATCTCGTTACTCTCTTACTTTCTCTTTCTCGTTCCTTTCCCCTCCTTTCATATATCCTTTTGACTTTCGTGTCGGTTGAATACATACTAAGGAAGAGTAGCATTGGTTTGCGTCTCATCTCAATAGAAGTGCTCGGTTGCATGCAATGATACGCTATCACCTATCCTATCGATACGGATAAAGAACCTATATACGAGTCGTGCTTCTCCATGAAAGTCATTAGCGTTCATATTAACGCGTTATCTTCGGAACTGGGGATTGGGGGGGCGTGAGAAAGTTGGAACCAATTAACCCACAGTGGAACCAAAAACACACGTTTGTTAATAAGTCCGTTACTCCAGTTCATTGAGTTCACTCCATGAAATCCACCAAACCACTTTAAATACACAACGTCGGGAAAATCTCCACTAATTTTCTTACTCATTATCTTACTCGTCCCGCTACCTTCCCAAAAGCATAACCAACTTCGCGCCAGCCACCCACTGAATCCTTCCTCCGCCTATGAATTTTTCCGCTGCAGGGTCCTTCACAATAGATCCAATCTATTTTCTCGGATCTGCCTCGGTCTATCTTGGCATGGGAATTCCTTTATGACGTTGTGTTGCGTCTCATTTTCGCAAATTTTTGGTTGAGATAACGTTTACACATGGAAGGGTTTTTCTGGGGGAAGATCACCGTCATTTCCTTGTTGAAACCATGATTTGCCCGGCTGGGTGAAAACATTTTCTTTGAAAGATACTTGTCTGACTTGAGATATGTTGAAATTCAAGAAAGTTAATTTTGCCCCTTCATTGTTCAATGCCAAGTGAGCACTTACTGAGCTACCTACGCTATTGTGGCCAAAATGTTAATTGTCCGGCCAGCAGTTCGCTAGCCTACGTGCCGTCTGAATAAGCTTCGAAGTATATAAAAAACAGACATTTCGCCTTTCGAGAAGCTTGTTTGCTTCCGATTTAACCTTACTAAGTCCAAAGTGTAATTATATTCATGTTCGTTTGTATCTGAATCAAAACAATGCGGACAAGCACATGTCTCAAGAGGGATAAGTCCGTGACTAACAAAAACTCCCCGCAACCATGGAGCCATGGAGCCTTGCTAACCTCCACTCCCAATATTAGGGGATTAGGATAACGTCCCACTTCTCATAAGCACACAAGCAGAATCTCCTCCTCAATCCCACGCTCAAATCTTGAAAACTCCACACAACTTTTATCCAACCAGTGACGTCTGCTGTGGGTCTAATAAAATATCTTTTCATATCCTTACAACAACTAGTCACGCAAACACCGTTGGCGTATGGCCGAAGAGTAAGATTCTTCATTCATTTTCTACAATATTATCCAATCATGTCAATTTAAATATGCTCTTGCTTGGTGATTCAGTCACCGCTTTCTTATATGGGTCCTTCCTACTCATGATTTTAATGCAGATCTCAAGGCCAATGCTTGGGTTCTCCACATGAAAACATTCAACTCTCACAGCATCTTGATCCCCCAACCAACGAGCCTTGACATTCCCTGTAAAAATGTAGGCGGTTACTTCAAGGACTAGGTCACAGCTTTTATGCGGGTTTCCTAATACTGTCATTCCGACGTTGGGTTGGAAGATTAAGCATGTGTAAACGAGGAGTCTACTCTCCTTCGTCCACAGATAGCGGACCCACTGAGTATGTAAGACAAAGGATGGGGGATGGATCAACAAGTATATAGCAAGAGATCTTCCCCCTCGTTCCAATTTTCTATCAACTTCATCCCATATCTCATCCCTCTATTTCTCCAGACCTTCACAAGTTAATTTCAGTAGCGCAACAGCGTTGTGTTTGAAAAACTTTGATAGTTGCTGGCAGAGCCAGACATTCTCGAAATCTTGAAGATTTCTTACCCTGTATAAACCATATATAACCGCCAAGATGGTTTCTGCTGAGGTATCGCCTACGCAAAAGACCTTTGCTGGTCTTCACGGCCGAAAGTTGGGTCTTTTAGTCTCGACGATTGCCACCACTGGATTCTTGTTGTTTGGATATGATCAAGGTGTTATGTCAGGAATTATCGCCGCAGACCCGTTCAACAACTACTTTCCCGAAACCAGAGATGACAGTGTTTACCAAGGTTTTGTAACAGCTATCTATGAAATTGGATGTTTACTTGGTGCTATCTTTATTTTGTGGTATGGCGACTCAACCGGTAGAAGAAGAGCTGTAGGTTTTACCCCGTCTCCCCGTCTCCCCGCATCCCCAGACTTCTCCCGATAAGATAAGAAATTCTGACAAAAGTCTTCACAGATGATGCTTGGTGGAATTATTATGATTCTTGGAGTTATTATTCAAATCACTGCTATTAAAGGCTCCAACGCGACTGCTCAATTTATTATTGGTAGAACTATCACTGGTATTGGAAATGGAATCAACACATCCACTATTCCCACTTATCAAGCAGAATGTAGTCGATCTACCAACCGTGGTCTACTCATCTGTATTGAAGGAGGTGTCATCGCTTTTGGTACTATGATTGCTTACTGGATCGATTACGGTGCTTCCTACGGACCGGATGACCTTACCTGGCGATTCCCAATTGCTTTCCAGGTTATCTTCGGTCTCATCCTGATTATCGGAACTTACTTTCTCCCAGAGTCTCCAAGATGGCTCTTAGCTAAAGAACGCCACGAAGAGGGACTCGATGTTATTGCTGCCCTCTCTGGTCTTGAACATAATGATCCACAAGTTCAATTGGAGAAGACTATTATCATGGACAGTATCATGGCATCCGGAGCCGCTAGTAAAACTCCTTTCTCAGCCCTTTTCACTGGAGGTAAAACTCAACATTTCCGCCGTATGCTTCTTGGAGCATCTTCACAATTCTTCCAACAACTCGGTGGTTGTAACGCAGTTATCTACTATTTCCCAATTCTCTTCGAAACCTCCATCGGTACCTCGAAAAACTTGGCTCTTCTCCTTGGAGGTGTCAACATGATTGTTTACTCCATTTTCGCTACCGTATCTTGGTTTATTATTGAGAAAGCTGGTCGTCGCAAGTTGTTCATTATTGGAACTATTGGACAATGTCTCTCCATGGTCCTCGTCTTCGCCTGTCTTATCCCACAAGGTGGAAAGGGAGCAAGTGCCAAGGGCGCTGGAGTTGGTCTCTTCACCTACATTGCTTTCTTCGGAGCCACCTGGTTACCACTACCATGGTTGTACCCAGCTGAAATTAACCCTCTCCGCACCCGTGCTAGAGCTAACGCCGTCTCGACTTGCTCCAACTGGTTGTTTAACTTCACCATTGTCATGGTCACCCCAATTATGATCGCCAATATTTCTTGGGGTACATATCTCTTCTTCGCTGTTGTCAACGCTTGTTTCATTCCAATTATCTATTTCTTCTACCCAGAAACCAAGCGCAGATCGCTCGAGGAAATCGATATCATTTTTGCCAAGGGATATGTCGAAAAGATCTCATACGTCAAGGCTTCTCAAGATCTACCATACTTATCTCCAGCCGAGGTCGAGCAAATGGCAAGACACTATGGTTTCGAAACCGCAGATGTTGAGAGTAGAAGTACGAGTGATGCCGAGAAAGAGAAGCCACAGTGGGAGGGAAGAGAAAGAAAGAGTCACAGTGATGCAGATGGGGCTACACCCACTCCTCAAGCTCATCACCGTGGCAATGCCGCTCACGATGGGTTCAGAAATGATTAATTGGCGAATCTTCATTGATTCGTGCACAGGGAGAGAGGTAGTAATGGACGCGATTGGGAACTGGGTATCATGATTTATGGATGCTTGGTTATCATTCATGGTATTATACCCTTGGCGTTCTTTTTTTGTTTCATTTTTGGAAATTTAGCTAGGATAATAATGTTTCTTATCCTGGCCGGGTCGTCGAAGGTTACGACCTTTTCAAGAGGAGGAAGGACAGATCTTGATATATATCTTGATCAGTGGAGGGCTATGACATTTATAGATTAAATAAATGAATGGCGAGAATAGATTGATGAAGATTATACCCAGGATACAAAATTAATTATTTTCCTTCAATAGAATTACTTCATTTCAGTTTTCTTCTTCGTGATATGCGTTCATGTGAACTCGGGCATAATGTTTTAGAGCCTGCGAGAAAATCATCGTGCCGAGGGTTTTTGATAAAAGATTTCTGTATGTCGGATATGTTTTTTCTCGAAACTAGAGGCAAATCATATATATTTATGGTGAAACATACAATATTGTGAGTGTATGGGTGCAATTCTATAATACAAATTGGAACATTGGTGTCTCTGTCTTCACTGAAGGAGGCTGGCTCTAAACCTGTGTGTACGCTAATGCACCTATAATAATTTCAGTACACAACCCACTAATATATATTTATTTGATCTCTTACAATGACACTGAGCTAGCAGGAGAGTGAGTTATATATGTGAGGGGTACGTTGAGGTTGTTAAGTTTAGCAGTATTTAAGTATTTGTTCCTCTTTTAAAGCATTCGTAGGTAATAAATATGCTCTGAGTGTTTATAAGACGCACTACAAGTGAGCCCCTGGTCCATCCTTATGTATTAGAGCAGATGAGGAGACCTGGGTGTTTTATTTGATCACTTCTATATAATTCGGTTTCCGCACAAGAAATCGCTGTATAAGCTTTAGAGGTAAAGCAAGTTGCTCATCTCAAGGAACTGGAGTAAATTGCACAGGTACATAATTCACGTGAGAGATAACAGTTGATCACATCGCAGCAGAACGGCATATATTGAGCAAGTGATTGGAGCTACAATTTAGAGGCAGAACTCTATTATTGAGTTGCAGGAACAATCCAATAAATTGCGTAGAAAATTTGGGGGTTCTGCAACGTCTAGACACAAACAAAATATGCGAGGTGTCTTATCGTCACCAATTTTCAAAACAAAACTCGAAGAACCGAACACAAACTACAACTCTATACAATGATTTTCATTTCATACCAATATTCAAAATTCAAAACAGTATCTTGATTTTCTTTACTGTCGTCGAATTGCCAAGGGGCTAAGTTTTCAAACACGTTTTGCCAATGAAAGCCAATTTTTTCCAAGGCGGCCGGATCTGGTACGACCCTGAGCCTATGCTCGGCTAACAATAATGGTGCTGAAGCCCCTGCAACTGGGGAACCCCAATTTCTCAATTTCTCAACTTCATTCAAACAATTCATTCAATCAAATCGAAAGAGCTCGCCATACATTTCAAAATGGCTAAATCAATCAAGTTTGTCAGGAAAATGTTCTCTGACATATTTCGTGTTGTCATATCTTCCAGAGACCGTCGTTTACTGCGGTATTTTCCACTATGACAATTGAGGTTCCATTATGGTCCTCCGGTTTGATATCTTCATCTGCCGTACAAGCATCAATCTATTTGACAGGTCACATCTTCCGCCGCCAAATCACCACAATTCCCCAAACAGGAATGTCGATATCTGACACCCTGGGAAAAGATTTCTTCAACGAAAAGCTTATCATTCGCTGCCAAGCCCACTCCAACTGCCTGTTTGGGGAATTTAAAGATTCGAATATCAAATTGAGCTTGCATGTTATGTATATTTCCGTTGGATCTCCTGCCTAGGCTCGGGACTTTGGAATTTGTGCGATGTTAACCGCTGTCGACGGGGTAGATGCGTTGTTCTTATCAACGGCAATTGGAGGATTTTGTGAAAGATTACCTTCCTTGATCCTCCAAATCTCTTCAACTCTATCTTTATTGCCTGTGGGGTTTTAAGCTTTTGAGATTTTTTTCGTACCTGGTATAATGGACCTACTCGATCTGGAATGATCTTCGACTGTGTATCTCGATTTCTCATATGTAAAGCGCATAGTAGCGTTGGGTATTGATAGTAGGGAGCGGGGGTGATGAGAGACAAGATATAAGTTCTAGATAAATCGCCAAGATTGAGCAATGTAGTTGTTAAACCATCTCTGACTTAATTCTTCAATTACGATCACGATGCGTTTCCCTTCGCTTTCCCTGATTGCTTGTCTCCTCCCGGCTGTTCTAGCCGCCCCTGCCACTGAGGGGAAGAAAGACAAACGATCATTCGAGCTTCGTGATGGAGTCAATCATACCGTCTTCTATCATGCCGCCACCGATTCTACACTTGCATTTGTCACAAACTCTGGAATTTGTGAGACCACACCAGGAGTGAATCAGTATTCCGGATATTTGACTGTCGGGACTGTGAGTGTAACGCATTCTTTGGGGAATGATCCAGTATTGACATCAGTATCAGGGTATGAATATGTGGTTCTGGTTCTTCGAAAGTCGAAACAGTCCAACCACTGCACCACTAGCGACATGGTTCAACGGAGGTAAGGCAATATTGTTATGTTTATCTACACTTTACTGACAAGAGAACAGGCCCTGGATGTTCTTCTATGATTGGTTTGTTCCAAGAGAATGGCCCATGTCAATTTTATAACGGAGCATCAACCCCATCCCTCAATCCATACAGCTTCAACGAATTTGCAAACATGATCTACATTGATCAACCGATCGAAGTAGGCTTCTCCTACGGTACCGATTCTGTGACTTCCACTGTTACCGCTGCCCCATACGTCTGGACACTTCTCCAAGCTTTCTATGCATCATTCCCCGCCTACGAAAACCGCGACTTTGGTATCTTCACAGAATCCTATGGTGGACATTATGGTCCCGAATTTGCATACTACTTCGAACAACAAAATGCCAAGATTGCTGCTGGTACTGTTGCTGGTGAGAAAATCGATCTTGTTGCTTTAGGTATCAATAACGGATGGTATGATCCTATTATCTCGTATAAAGCATACGTCGACTACTCATACAATAACACATATAAACCACTCATCACCGCTGCTCAACACACAAGCTATCTCAACACATACACCAAGTCATGTCTTCCTCTTTTGAAACAATGTACATCGACCACTGGAACCAACTCAGCTTGTATAAACGCCGATGATGTTTGTTATGATGATGTCGAAGGACCACTTTCAAATTCAAACTTTGACGTCTATGATATCCGAGAGTCATCCAATGACCCATATCCACCAGAGACTTATGTTGCATATTTGCAAAGCGCGGCAGTTGTGAAGGCTATTGGTGCCAAGTCTACCTACGCTGAGTGTCCAAATGGTCCTTATCAGAAATTTGCAGCTACTGGAGATGGTTAGTTACCCCTGCTTTCTCAATATCTTTTGCTTAACTAACAAACATCAAAAAATAGATTCAAGATCTCTCCTCCCAACTCTCTCCTCAGTCGTTCAATCCGGCATCCAAGTCCTCATCTGGGCTGGCGACGCCGATTGGATTTGTAACTGGTTCGGGGGTCTCGCAACCGCCAATGCTATCACCTACGCTAGCTCCGCCGCTTTTAACGCTGCTGCCGTTGCAAATTACAATGTAAATGGGGTTGCGGGAGGAACCTTCAAGACTGTTGGGAATTTGAGTTGGTTGAGGGTCTTTGGGGCTGGTCATGAGGTTCCTTATTATACTCCTGCTTTGGCGTTGCAAGCTTTCAAGCAGACTATGAGCAAGAAACCGCTTTCTTCTACTTAGAATGGTTGACCGAGAGACGAATCTAGTATTGGAATGGAGTGGAGATGAGATTTGTGGTTAGGGGAAGAGACAAAATTGGGAGGGAGATTCATATGCTGCTAATGCATATAACAATCAACCATAACTTCCTTCTTGATATTCCAACCATCAAAATATATGGTTGTAGTCTCATCGATTGATAGTCTCGCATAGCATGAATACTGCGCTGAAACTTATCACGTTTTAGTATGCTAGCTAATAAAAATTATCTCATTAAGCTCTGATTATTAATTACTCATATATACACCTTCCATTCTCTAAGGAAATTACAGCATGCATTCGATCAAATGATTAGAAATTCTCAAAGTAGATGGGTGCAGGTAGACGTGTTCACATTCATTGACACCAGTCTGAGTGGTTCTTGAATACTGTAAATCTTTACAACTCAACTTTGAATTATTCTGGGAGTCGAGTGTAAGAAACCTTACTACACTTCAAAGAGATTAAAGTTCTTGATAAGACAGCGTTCGGCACATAAACTAGAGAACAGCAGATACTTCTTCATTCCACCTATTCTAACCACAACTCTTTATAGATATCTTTAAACCCATGGGTATGGGAATTCGATGACGCCGCTCAATAGGCGAGGCTGGTTGTACCAGGAGCGAATTCTATCCCCTAAAACCATAAAAGCTTCTACGCAACGGAGACAACCTGGGAATGTAGAATGGAGAAATGATGCGAATGCATCAGTATTTCGGGACTCTCCAAGTGCGACCCAATAAAAGTAATTATCACAGACAGGAAGATGCGGAAATGGGTGATGGCAACGAACCACAGCTTGCTGAAATCCTTGCCAATTGGGATTTACTGGCACAAACTATGCCGTTCTTCAGTTCAGTCCACGAAGGAGGACAACTGTCTTCCCGCGCTTTCAAGTATTACAAGCCGCACAAGTAGAAAGCCAGTAACCAAGGATGGTTCGAAATCTCAATCCCGAGGGATCAAAAAATCAAAAACAGATTAACCAGACTGGGGCACGATCCCAGGACCTTGTCCGTATTATAACAACTGTTAATTGTTAAGGACACGTGATAACCAACTACACCATCCGGCCTTGCATGAATAAAAGATGTGACTGATTTTTGTATACATGAAGGCATTTTGAATGTTTGGAGATAAAAAGCCAGAAAGAAAATTTTAGCCAAGTGGGGGCGGACTTAGACCAGGGATTACACTGATTGATAGTGGGGAATCGAAAAGATTTCTCTCCGTATGATGGAGCAACTTCAAAAGATGCAAAATAAAGGTTGGTTGAGGTTAGCCTCAACTCGCAGAATGCGGCTTCTGTGGATCGAACACAGTGCCTCCAGATTAATGGGCCGAAGTGAACTTCAGCCTGGCGCTCTCCCAAGTGAGCTAAAGCCGCTTGAGTGTTGTGTTGTATAAAATTAAATGGCGCTTTGGGAACTTATATATGATTTCAGAGTGCGGAAGCGACCAATCATCTTGTCTGGTGTTTTCCATCTGTCAGATCTGGTGTCGCTCTTTGAAGATTTAGATAACCTTACAGAACGGGATATAATACTCGGAATCCAATTGAGCGTACAAAAACCTAAACATGTACTTTTTGACGGAAAACCCGTCTTCAGTCTCTCGTATATGAATCACACAAAACTATATATACTCTATCCACGTTACGCTTTTTCGGGACGGATGAGGGTTTTATATCATGATGCCAACTAAACAAACTCGGCTCGTACTTTTGAATGATTTCCCTAAAGTCCAAACTACATTCTACATATCTCAAGAATACTACCGAGGTGTGAAATATTATTATATGAGGAAATTGATGCTTAAGGAACCACGGATACATCTGACTACAAACATCAATCCTTTTAACTTCCGACAAAGACATTAGATCTAATATCTAGCGGGTGGTCATCTCGACGCTAACAACTGTAATAGCAGTGGTGCCAATAGTCAAGCTACATTGCACTTGCAATACTCATACCATCGATCTCGAGACACTGAACTCTGATGCTTTCATCAAGAGAAGCAAATACATGGCATGCATATGTTAAGCTGCTATAGTCGTCATCCTCCTGCTTCATAGATGTCTACTCAACCATTTTCTTCAACAAATATAACACGGGCTTGTGGTTTAGTGGTATAATGTTCCCTTAGCATGGGAGAGGTCCGGCGTTCGATTCGCCGCTAGTCCAATAAAGAAACTCGATCTGAGTCTCTCTTTTGCTCACTTGAGATTGAGGAAGTTGAAATTTTTTTGGATGTTGCGTGAGAAAAGTTTGTGTGGGTGGGGAGAGGACATGGCTTGCATAAGCGAAGTCTGTGTGTCAGGGCTTGTAGTGGATCCAATTTGATGGTAGTGGGGTGAATAGATTTTTCTTTTCTCGCGGTGGGGCTGAGATTCAGTTGGATGTGGATGTGGATAAAGCTATTTTCCCCGGAACAAAAGAGTTGAGGGCGAAAGCCAATGTTTATTTTTCCATGAGAGCGTGGGCACTGGGCATTAATATGAGTGGGCTCTGGATTGTGAGATGTTGTATACGAGTTTGGCTGTACAGTTGGTGACTTTGAAACACGGCAAAAAAAAAAAAAAAAAAGAAAACTGATAATTCCATTCTCTTATATGAATCGATAGCAATTATCGAGGAGAGCTCAAAACCTTGTGAATAACTAATTTATATTAGGATTGAGGTTTATAACAGTTGATATTAAAGCAGTATTGTTTCGATATATAAATGATTCAACGAAAATTTCAATATATTATATTCAATATACAATCAACAAATGTTCTTTTTAGAAATGCTCTCATACCTCTAAACTCCCTTTGACTAGAGCTATCCATTAATATAAAAAAGAATTGTATTACATCGCGATTTTCTTATTATTGTGTTTGGGGGTGAGCAACCATGCCTTGAGAGGCGATCTCAAATGGCCCCCTTTAACTTGTCAAAGATATACTCATAAAACCCAAAAGGATGAGATTTATAACTTTTCAGTTTTCTAAATAAAGACTATGAGGACATTTGTACATTTCGCTACTGGCGTCAATGAGAATTACCACTTTTCACACTGAATAGATTCAAATTTTCGTGTAGAATTCATGAATGTTTACTCACAATGGTTGATACATCCAGGAAAAATCTCAATCCACTTACTTCCTCTGGCTAGGGATGTAATACAACAGACATATCAAACTTCAGGATAATCCATATAATATCGGACCACTTTGACTAGCATTCATCATATCAAAAATGATACAGATAGAGTAAAAAGCAAGTGATTGTATATCAAGAACATCCCATTGTAGACCTACAATAGGGAATATACCCACGCTATTTCCACCTAAACTTAAGCCCTTCCCCCTTACCTCTATCGAACAAATCATATAACATGAATAGGAATGATCTGATAGTCAGATCAATTTTGCAAGCATACCTCGAGCAAGAGTTGAATTTATACTTGAATTTGAGAGAAATATATTACATGCTGGCAATAATGAACAAGAATTACAGTTTAAGCATACGAATTTTTAGCAACTAACTGTAAAAGTTGGAGGTTTTCCCGTTCGAACAAAACCAGCACTACCGATCTCAAGAATTACGAGTACCATGCATTGGAAATCCTGATACACAATCTGTACTAGCATTTTGAGCACTTGTTTACAAATAAAAATATCAGTCTCTGGCTTTCTGTGACATTTGTCGAAAGTTGAGAGCATAGGATCAAAGCCCTCCTTCCCCCCATGTGATGCACTTCAATCGTAGTCACTACTACTACTACTCACATACATTCTCAGGTGAACGATCTTACCAAGTTTCATGAATCATCCCGCATGAATCAAGGTTCAAAGTCAAGCTTTCCGGGACCTATCTATAACAGGATAGAAATTTGACATTCGTATTGGCCGTTTTCTCATCAGTAGAGTACCCAACGTGTTTATCAACTAACATGCTACAGGTAATGGCATTTGACTTAATCAACCTCGTATGAAAATGAACGATTTGGCTTGATCTTCCAGACCCGGAATTTTCTATCTGCTTCTAAATATACAACTAAAGGAAAAATCCTACATCACTGTGCTGTAGTGAGGTGGAGATCACTATTGAAATTCATGCAGCACTAAATGGAACTATTGAATGTCAGAATTGCAACAAAACAGACAAATCTGAAGAAATGAGAGCCATTGGCTTCTCGTAGATATCAACCGACCTTAGCAAGCAGAAGGCTATGATAGTTTTGACTTGGATTGCAGTAACAGTTGACTTGACGGCAAAAAAAATCTACACCTTTATTGTGTACACTATTTCAGGAATTTGCCCAGAACGGAAAACCCTATGATTGCGTCCAAACGATGTATGATCGAGAGGACTTCATATCAAACTTTCCCGAGACAAGAATACTATCTTGCCTAGGTCTTTCCGTGAGGAAATCACTGCTCAAAACTAAAATATAGAAAGATTTTTGTTCTGAATGAATGGAATTTGCTGAGTCGGAACTTAAATGAGATGAAGTGGGGTAATTCCGAATCTGGTACAATATAATGGTGCATTTCTAAGGATATTGAAAACATTAGATAGAAGAACGCAATTGCAATATTGACACGTGTTCATCGTGATATAAAATTCATAGGGCAAAGACTATATGGTCGACTTGAAAACCAAAAATGCAGATTGTAGTTTGTTATGACTTCCTGGAAGATGTTACTCAAGGTAGTCTCCCACTTGTCTCTTTTAGGTTCGAACTTCCGAACAAAGCGATATACGATCTCCACATACGATTCTTAACACACCAAAATTGAACCTCTTCATCTCGGGGGACTTGAAGGCTCTTAATCAGCAGAAAACTCGTGCCGGAATGTTTGTAGAATAGGGAGGACTGAAAGGTATTCAGAAGCATGACGAGAAGAGGTATTGATAAATGAAAAAAAAGCAAAAATATAATGGACTAGCGGCGAATCGAACGCCGGACCTCTCCCATGCTAAGGGAACATTATACCACTAAACCACAAGCCCTGATAACTGTTTTTGTTGAAGAAGATGGAGAATTTTTCATATATATTGAAGATTTAGCTAGTGGGGGGAAGGGTGAAGAGATTTTGACAGAGAATTGGAAAATTTGAGTGGAAAGGAGGGGGACGAGTGGGGATGGATGGATGGATGAATGACTTAAAAGTGGATGTGGATCTGAAAGGGAGACCCACTCTACTAGGAGTATGCGAGCTCGGGTATTGTGAGGACCCCCTGAGAAGGGAGGAGTGAGAGGTTGTTGAGTGATAGTGGAAGTGGAAGTTGAAAAGAGGTTTAGAAAAGTATTTATGGTATTACAAGGAGATATTGGGAAGGTGGTTGATATGGTCTATTCAAGGTTTGAATGAATATGTACGACAGATATAACTAGAATATATAGTGAATGTGAAGAGGAAGATCTGCTTGACTTGGATAATAATCTATATCACTGTTCTTTATTTGAGTTAGCTTGTACTTAGATTATTAAGTATATGACGAGCCTAGTTAGGGTTTGAAAATTTAGGGGAAGGATGATGTATATAGAATATATAATGTTGAAGTGATTGGTGTTAAATATTTCATTAGTAAATGTTACGATATGAGTGAATATACACACGCGAGTAAGCGCTAGCGCATGCACGTATTGCATATAGCTCTCATAGCTCTGAATCTAGAATCGATAGACACAATATAACCCATTTCAACCAGACCCATTATGAAGACATTATGATCACCACCGAGGTGATACCAACAGTAAACAAATAAACTCAAAAGAATACTAGTTCATCATTCATATCTTGTTAGCTTTCTTTATTGTGCTCTTTATATACATCTTTGACTCCTTGAATATAGTACAACAATACAATAAAATCATCAAGATAAAATCCCAGAAAGAAATTGCTTTTCACAATTCCATCAACTTAAACACCTGATTTCCTCATCCCATCCTAATTCAATCCAACACACCATACAAACCAAACATCTATACCCCGTCTCCCGCATCTGAACCGTTACTAAAACTATCCAGACAAACCGCAGACAGCAGCGCGTAGGTAACTATTGAGTAAGTCACAAGTCATCACTGACTTCGCACTAGTAATATAAAGACAAATAAAAAGAAGAACCATTTAGTGTATTAGCCTGCTAGGCAATGTAATGTATATACATGAAAATGAAGGAAAAAGTTGAACTGTAGGGAGTAGGCAGGACTAGGCATCTACTTCGTCTGCGGAATTATTTTGTTGTGAATACCTTTGGTTTGTGATTTTTTGGAAGGGGAGAGGGAGCTTGTATTCTTCGCTGGTGGAAAGATGATGTATATATATATAGATTTCAGAGACTCTCGAGTAATACAATATAGATTCTCGCGAGAAAAGTCTAAAACATTAATCTTCTATAAAGCCTGAGTATTGTATATAGTAAATATATATCCTTTTATATTCTATCCAGAGTATCCAATAGTTCTGACTGCGCTTCGATAATCAGAAGGCTAGTATCTGTATCCAATTAAATTATTCTAATAATTCAAGATAATAATTCTATCTTGAGTATTGTATAACTTTCAAACTTAAAGAGCCTCTAACTATCGGACTGTAGTTCGGATTACTAAAAACACTGATTATTTTTAAAGTGATATATATTAAGTATATCTAAATACTCTTCATCTTATACTACCCTCCACTCTCTATAATCATACCTCCAAAATCTATTCAAAAGTATTTATATACTGAATAGCTAGAAAGTAGACGTTATAGATTTACAGACCAATTCCTCTCGTTTCCGTTCTGTAGTGTTCATATAAAATAAATGTATACTCTTCATCCCAGTATATCAACTCCAAAGAACTGACGAATACATGTATATAAACACCCCCTATACCACCAAGCTATCCATGTACAAGCACGAATGAATCCCAACATTCCTCAGAATTCTCCAAATCATCAACATTGTTTATTCATTGATATACACATATTCGCTATCCACAATCCGAAATTAATATATATCCACAAGTCCGAGGGCTAGAGAATCCCTGTGGTAGCAGATTCCGTACTTGACAAAGCGATCGCTTCGTCACTACAATAAAATCTTCAATACTTTCATAATATATTGAATAAATCGTTTTTATAATATTAATCTAATTAATCTTCTTTTTGTACTTAACGAAACTTATTTCAATCAATAGGGTCTTAGTGAATTTTCTAAATTTTTGAAAGGTTAATTGAAAATTTAGGTCTAAAGCAACTTTTTGTCAAATAAAACCTATAAATTTTATTTGTTTTTTGTCACAATCACATACTAAAATATATTATAGAGATCAAATAACTAGAATAAAAAAGCTAAAAAGGAAAGAGATCCTTAAGGGATCTCTTTATCTCTTATATAATAAAATATCACTTAATGTAATAGGATATCACATATATAACACGTAATATTCGTTACATTTTTCAATCCGTATTATACCTATATTTTGAATCTTTTATTGATATATAGATTGAAACCAGATCAGATTCTTGTTTATATAATATATTCTGTATTGTATGGTATAGTAATAAAGCTTGTGATAGAAGAATAAATCGAAAGTGAAATGGAACGATTTATGAATGGATCTATTCCTCTTTAGACTTTCGGCTAATACTCCTGTCTATGCTTTAGTTCCTACACTTGTTCTTTTAGCTTTATATATATATACCTCTTTTCTATATTTATTCCTTTAGCTTTATATACATATATCTTTTTGTCTATTTTTTTTTGAATTCTAATATTGAAAGATTTTAAGGCTCTTTAGGTCAATATTTTCTTTTTTTCTATTAAAATTCAATAATAAACGAATCACAAAAAGTATTGATTTTATTTGTTATTAACAAAGTATATATTTTGTTAGTAATAAAAGAAACTTTAATATTATAATATACGAAATAGAAATTAGTATAGGGATTTATATTGAATTTCTTTTTGTTTATAATATTAACTTTGCCACTATAGGGAATCGAAATCAAATCGAAAAACTCAATACCCATACCCATACCCATATCATCCGCCCCAAGACAATAAATTCATATCCACAGGTACAGGAAGTGAGGATGAGGAAGATGGAGAGGGAGTGGGATGTATAGTTTATGGTTTCTGATTTTGTTGGTTTGTAGAGAGAAGAAGTAGGGGGAGAAGTGGAAGGGAAGTGGAGGCATTTGTGGGATGATTTGGTATACAGTAAATTATAATACAATACCATACAATACAGACACTTTGTTGTAGAGAACAAGAGATCTCTAGGGATGTAGATACACATATACATATACATCCATAAAACTAAACACACAATCACAATCTCAAACTCACAAAGTCACAAAGTTACAATCCCAATCAAACATCATTCCTATACCATACCATACCACACCATAAATCCCCCAAATCTCAATCCAATACATACATACATACATCCATCCATACATACCGCCTCCCTACTCCCATATCTCTGCACGGATTCTCAGAAGGGGGTTTAATTTCTATTTACTTCCTCCCTCTCTTCCTTCCTTTCTTCCTTTTCTTTTCTCAAAAAAAACCCCCCGAATATGAAACATACCAATCATAGCAAGCAAACTAACCCCGTATCCTCTTCCTCCTTCTCCCTCTTCCACTCACCTACCTACCTACCTACCATTCATCCAATGCCATTCCCATAAACCGTACAAACCAACTTCTCAACCACTCAACCCCCTGCATCACAAAATAATAATCCGTAGCGAGGTCCTCGAGAATTATGCTTCTTCGTATATACCAGTATGCAGTATGCAGTATGATATCTATATCTAGTGAACGAAAGAACATCACCCATCACATCGGTCAGTCAGTCAATCAGTTAGTTAGTTAATACAGCAATGATTGTATATCGCCAATTACATCTCGCGAGAGCGGAGTGGGATCGCAATCGCAATCAGAATCCTATTTATCTCTCTCTCTATCTATTTATATAACTTCTACATCTCGCGACCTCAAGCTCTGAATGTCTTCATCTAATACCTCAAATCTCCATCGCATTCGCCACAAAACAAAACACCCATTCACCTAATTAATCCAAAACAGCATTTCTTCCCCAAACCAAATCCTTCCCTACAGGAACCCCACAACAACAACTCAAAGACCTCCCAGAATTCGAACCCTCGATATCAAAAAAATGGATAATTACCAAAAATATCGTCTAGCCAATACACTCAACCCGCACACATTCCCCGAACGCATTCTGATTCTCGAATTTTGCATCCTGGACAACCGACTCAATCGTCAGGAAGTGCGCTCCGAGCTTGCTGTTATGCGCGAGCGACGATGGCCGATTGAGCGGGTGAGACTGCAGTATGTGTGCTACTCCACTCCTTTTACCGAGAATTCTTCTTCGGAGTTCCCAATCACGTGTTCAATCGCCATGTCAATGTTAGAAAGTGTAGAATAATATGGCTTATGCTAATGAACCAATAGACTCTACCAAGACTGGTTATCCCAACTCGAGAGCGCGGAAAATGAATTATGTCGGATAAAAGAATGTCATATAATGATGATGAATCCCGACTCGATGCAACCGGGTAGAACGGCGGCTCGGCAACAAGAGGTGGTTTCGGACTGTTTGCGCAGATTTGGTATTATTTCTTGATGTTGAGGTATTCTGGTATCATCAGTGAGATATAGTCAGGGTGCTCGATAGTTGGTACTGCAGTCCGATATTCAGAAACCTTCATTGTTGGATTCTATTAGATTATTTTAATTGTCTAAAATATTGAATCCTCTTTGAATATTGCGTTGCTTTCAAATATTGAGAGCTCTGATTATAAAACGGTAATCTGGACTATTGATACCCTGGATATAGTGCTATCATTTGGTGATCGGACTCGTTGATCGTTGCGAGGACGAAAGTTGAAGATATCGACATGATGGATACGGAATAAAGGAGTTTGGTGCGAATGCTTGAGGATTTGGTTTTTTCTTTCTAGCTCCTCAGACTTTGATGAAGCTCGGAAGGTGTATACTGGTTGCAAACAAGAAACTGGACAATATTTCAAACAGTATAATTCTCGGATGAATGATATGAATGATATGAAGGTGATGAATATCAGTATAAATTAATTACCTTAACAAAACGTTCCTCTGAAGAACCATTGATATGTTGTGAAGAAATTGAAAGATATCGTGTTGATTCTGGCCCGGCTAACGAACTTCTAGCTTGATGGGTGAAAGTTCCGCCGCTAGATCGCAATGCGAATAGATCTTAGGAAATCTAATAGCTCGGCAGACGTTGGAAACATTTTTGCCGTAGGTTAATGAAGAGGTAGATTTGGATTGGCTACAGCAGATAATAGAACGCTAGCTCGTAGCTTTGATGATTGCCTCCAATTTGCTTGCTTCAGTAGGCGACTGACCTAAACATCCTCGATTGAGGGAGCAAAGTCATCGTTGGAAACATGTTCTTTGATAACTGCAAAATTTGTGTTTCTGGCCATTGATTTCTCCCGAGCCTCTATTTCAACGAATCCGACAATGTACTTCACTGCTACGCTATTCACCAAGAATAACTCTTATGGCAAGTCTTATAGCGATAGTACTCATCCAGATTCAGTAATCTTAAGACATCCTGCACCAGGTAGATGTTCTTCAAAAATGTCCTTATTGCCACAAGTGGAATGCCATGCCTCATAGAAGTTTGCTCATCCCACGAAGAGTGCAATGGCATCAATAATCCATCATTAGCTCTCAATAAAGGTTCTCCAGAATGACCCCAATAAGTCCAAGAATCATGTTTCAAGCTTCCAATCTCCGAATTATCTTGCGGATCTTTTCCAAGTGTCATTCCACAAAAAGACCCTTCCGATACTTCAAGAAGATTATACTTCGTCTTCCGACTGCCTGCAGATTCCAAATCATCACTTCCCGGTTGTCCGATACATATAATCGGTATTTTTGTGTTCCGGAGTCGTGCTGCCAGATTCACAAATGAAAATTGTGGGATAGTATCCTCAATCCTGTCATCAGCAATTTCTGGCATTTCAATAGTTACAACGTTCAACAATGCCAAATCACGTTTCTGATCCCAAGCACGACATTCGACTTCAATTGCAAGTCCAGTATAATATAAAAGCCATCGACGTGGTTTCGCACGACATTCTTCCTCAGTTTCACCAAAGCAATGAGAACATGTGACTATCCATCCTTCAGGATCAATACAAACCACTGTCCCGGCTTCATATTGCGCAAACATTAAAGTCGATTTTAATGAATTGTGCACGTGAATTCCAGATGGCATATATTTGAGTGTAGATAAAGAGGTAGTTTCAAGTCGAGATTGTTTCTTGCGAAGAAGTATGACTTCAGCTTGGTTCAGACCTCGTAAGGTGGAAGATCGTGGTATGAGTCGAATCTTTTCTTCCGGTTTTGAGGATAGGTAGTTTTCATCAGAAATGAATTTCACTGGTTGTTCCAAATCTGTTATTGGTTTAGATGGAAGTGAGTTTGTCGCTGTTGAAGCTCGACTTGAGGATCTCAATATGCGTTTGTTGTTGTCCATATCCCTCACAGAGAATTGGGTAATTGACTATATTCGTCCAAGTGTTCGAACTCAAAGTTATCCAAAAGCGTCAATATCCAATGTCAGTAATGCCAGTAATGCATTAATACTGCTCCCCAGTTTTCCATTATTGAATTGAATACTTTATGTCGTATCAAAAGACGCCTGGCGTCTAGACTTTCAACGGTCTTAAATCTAATATTGGATTTGAGTCTGGCCACGATCTTTTTCAAGGTACTTTCTGACACGATCCAGGGGCGTTTTACAGACCTAGGTCTGGCCGAAGTCCGATATGCAACAAAATTGTTTTTTAGGTTTGTGTTTGAATTGTCTCTTTCCTCGAGAAGGAATAGATATTTCATGGCTAAAGTAGAATATCTCTTGCCAGGTGTCCGGCGAGTAGTATGATTTGGAGGTAATTTTTATACCTTCACCAAGAATGCTTACCCTTACCCTATTTTCGAGTGAACGATACCAAGTACGTACAGATAGGAACGTGCACTGGCTATACGATGCTTGGGTATATCACGTGATATACAACATGCTTTGGCAACAGCAATATTAGAATCTGGGGGTGGATGAAAGTGTTGGATTTTAATAATCTCTAGATGCTTTTATATCTTCGCAAAGTTGATTGACTCCATTTAGGATTTACTCTACCACAGCAAAGTTGTCCTGACATCTAACATTTTCATCCCATTCACGTGCACTCCTGAGAATCAAGTAATCATTTCAACAATCTCGTGAGTAAGACCAAGAGTCTTCAGACCACAAGCAAGCCTTTGGACCAAAACTTCTGCTATCAGTTCAATATCCAATACTCCATAATCATGATAATGCTCGCGACAGGAATCAATCAAAGCCTGAACCTATCTCTGAACCTTCCACACTTTCCCTCGCATTTTCAAATTAAACTTCCAAGTCTTAATCTTCCGATTTGTTAACACCCCGTGATTTCAGCCGATTGTTCTAGCTATAAATCCTACAAGGTTTTATCTTTGTATTCTGATTCATTGATACATCTTGTGAAAATTCATCCTACGTGTACCGATTCGACTAATCACGATGCTCTAAACTATGTTGAATTAAAGATATTATACACTACTAGCCGAACTCATCATACAATCAAACATATGCTGTACATACCATTTCAAATTTGACCCGACAACAAAATCAAGAATACCTGTAAAACATTCTGATTTGACGATCTATCCCCGAGTCTTGGGTAATAGCCTTATGCCAATAATTCGAATGCGGGGTATCACATTGTGTGGTGGTATGGTGGTGTGGTGGTGTTGGTATTGACAAATGTTGAATATCTGTAAATATAATTTCTTCCACTGTCTGTTTCCCATCATACATACTTAGATACTTAGCCGCTATATATGGATGGCAGCCCGAAGTTTGTCATACCATCATACCTACCTCCATACTTCTATGCATGCACTCTCAGGTTTATCCCTCACTCCCGTATCCTGCCTTGTTATCATTCTTGATTTTTGGCACTTCTTAGTTATAAGGTTTGTATTGCATATATCTCACATCTTGCACCCCCCTTGTATTTTGGATCGTCGCGTATAAAACCAGTGCTTGAGCGGGGTTCCTAGTATAAGGTGGATTCGGGGTGATCAATACATACATAATGAGTTAGAGTTAGATAGATACGTGATCTCTCGCATTCCTTCATTGTTTCAAGGCAAGATGAACAGACAATTGAGGTTTGAAGGTTCGGTCCTCGGTCACAAGTTAGATTCATGTGAAAAAGTCGATACTTAAGATTGATGAAGTTTGAGGATGGTAGGGATGAGATGAGCTAAAGGTTCCTTAGTGTTTGTAGGAGAGGGGGAGAGGAAGATCATTAATATATGGACTCGGCAGATATCCTTTTAGTCTTCTTGGGAGCTGAAAATTTGAACGGGGTATGATGTGTAGGAAATATTCTAGTTCTAGTTCTAAACTGCCAATGGAAAAGGTCATGACGAAGACGCGTATATTGGAAGAATTACTCGAGGGAAGTCAGCACTAACTCGTACTACACTACCTATCCACCACTCAATGATCAAGTTATACTGAACCCGAGCAACAGCAATAGCAACGGCAATTAACTTAATATTCTTGGGATTGTTGTGGTTGTTGTTGTTGTTGTTGTTGAACAGAGATCAAGCTTCAGTAGTGGAGAAGCCGAAATACGATCCGTACATCGTACCAATATACCCCAAAGAGGCGAGGATTGCGGATAACAATGGGGAAAAGAGAAAATTGGTATTTTGTGACTTTTGATTGGTTCAAATGGATGAAACTAAGCTTAATTGTCTCTTAACTAAGCTTAATAAGGTTACCGAAGTATTTCCACAATTATTAACCTTAATCACCTGACAACTTTATTCAACTCAGAGAAAACGACACTATAGGGAAGGGGGGGAAGGGGGGAATAGGAGGGTTTCTTCGATTGTTTCTTTCCAACCTCTTCCAACTCTTTATCCCCTCAACCTCTTTAACCTCTCAACTTCTTCAACCTCTTCAATTCTTGATTCATGAAAGACGACAATTCCAAACAAATCATTGGTTACCCAAGCAAAGTGCTCAAATTTCAATAATCAACCCCCTCGTAAAATGTCAGACTTCACACAAGTATACATTACTCAAACAACCAATACAAACCAATACAATCTCTTCATACCAACTTCAAAAATCTTAACGAAAATTGATTGCTGCATGATGCAAGGATATATTCCGGGGTAACACCCACTTTGGATCAATCCAACATGAAAAGCTTTGCCTAATACAAGGTCATCGCCGTTCCGTCTATGGTCCACCGAGGCTCAATACTTCAATACACCGAAAGGAAATTTAAGGTGAGATCTGACATCTGATTGTATACTATATACTACATAACCATTGGAAGGCCGTGTATGCTCGTGGTTACATTGGTGTTTTAACTCTCTCGCTAGAAGAGATGGAATGTTGTGTGACAGGACTGATTAACTACTAAGTAGGTTAATGTCTGTCAATCTCCTTCTTAATTGGTATAATATACCGTATCTCTAATTACGCCAAAAAAGCTTAACAAAGTTGTTCAGTTGGATTTATGTGGAACGGTGGAAATTTCTCGTTGCATGTAACTACTAGGTAGTAGACAAGGCACTCTTCGGTCATTGCGAAATGATGAGACCTCAGATAAGCCACTTAGAAATCGCTTGGGTTTTGGTTTGCCATTCATTCTTCTTATAGACGAGTCAAAGACTCTCACATGCTTTACATATTTTCTCTCAATCGGAGATGATTCCCCATGGGGCATTCAAAAGTAGATCCAAGACTTTCATTTGTTACCTTTTCTATCATATCTTACATGAACCCCTAGTCAAAAGACCCTTCTACAATTTCTCCAATAACTCCACATTAGTGTCCCCTTCATTCCCCACCGTGGATTTTTTATAGATATAGAAATATAGAAGTGTGGAAAATTCGCCATTTTTCTTTATTCGACTTTCTCCATTTTTTGGATACTCGTCATTGTTGAATTGGATTCTATTTCTTTGTTTAATGGTTATGAGACGTCATTAGATGAGATTTATTAGATGACTATTTTACTATAAATGACTCTACATCACCCAAAAGTCCATATCCATCGACCAGCGGAAATAACTCCGAACAATTGGCCCTATAGGAAAAACTATATATTTACGATTGTTCAGACTAGTCGTCGAAAATCAAAATGACAGGAGTATTAGATGATTCCGATAAGAAGGTGGAGAGACAGGAGGTTGAGCAATATGAGATAACTCCACCAGCAAAGAGATCATTTGGTGGAAAAGTAAAACGACATTGTGCTCGATTTTGGTGGCTTCATCTTATCATTTTCTGTATATCATTCCTCATCATTGCATTATGTCTGTAAGTATTTCCCTAATATCAGGTATCTTCAAATATATACTAACAAGACAGTGTTTATGTCGCCATGCCTAAGATTGCTCAAGATGGTGTTAACGATTCTTCCCTCGAAATCACTCAGCTCAAATTTACAGATCCAACTCCAGATACTATTGTTCTCAGTCAAGTAGGCACACTTCACAGTCCTTCAATGTACACACCTACTCTCGATCCTTTCAACGCCTCTTCGTACCTAGTTACAGACGGTCAATATGCCTCTTCCCCAATGGTTATTATTCCTCTTCCCAAAATCCACGCTCTCCACCCTAAATCCACCATCTCGGTCGAAAACCAAGAAGTATCAATCGTAAGCATCGACGCACTCTCTGATTACACCACGGCCGTCCTCTCCAATGAATACGTAACCACAGCTCTTGTTGGCAAGACCAAACTCCACGAAGGAGCTCTCCCCGTCATTACTGTAAAATACAACCAAACATCCACATACAAAGGTCTGAACGGACTTAAAGGCTTCAACGTCACTGATGTCCGCGTCAATCTCACCGCTCTTACCGGTCCCAATCTCTCGGGCTACGCATACATTCCCAATCCCTCCGATATGACCATCGTCATGGGTGACGTCACCTTGGAACTTTCCACCGGTAATGGCGTCGTCGTCGGTAACTCCACCATAGCAAATATGACACTGGTACCGGGGAATAATACCCTACCGATGACGGGAACAATGGATCAAACAAAGGTGATCTCGAGTATGGATACGACGACGGGTCTTGTGCAATTGAGTATTGTGGGAAAAAGTGCAATTTATAAGGGGGAACATTTGGTTTATTATGAGAGAGCATTGGCGAGTAATAAGTTGAGTTTGGCGTTGAATGTGGCGCAGATTTTGAAGGATAGTACGGCGGGATTGGTTTAGGGGTTTGGGGTTTGGGGTTTAGGGGATCAGAGGATATGGGGTATGGGTGGGGTATGGAATTAAATAATTCAAGCTTCTCACCTGGTGTGAAAGAATGGTCATGTTCGTCAATGAGGGATGATAGTTCGTTCCAGCTTACTGTTTGCCCTGTTGAAATATTTCGAAAGTGGTAGCGAAGATGCATTTTTGGAGGTTGCTTGTGTTGTTTGTTTGCGGGGGTTACGGGTCTGAGATACCGAATTGGGTTGTTTTATTGTCTTTTCGTATCTTGTCTTGATCTGTTTTGTGTTCACTCCACAGACTTGCATAAATTTGCATATTCTTTCTTCCTTGTTTTGATTCTTACTCCTGTGGAAAGAATAGAAATTTGTGAGTGGATATTGAATCTGTATGATTGGATGGTTGGATGGATGGATGGGTAATGGATGATGTATATAGTGCGATGTGATTATTATGGTTAGTATGATGAAGATATATAATTGAAATCGAAATGGAAAGTGAAGGATTTGAATTTATTGAGATATAGACGGTGTGATGTGCTTTGTGCGATGTGTAATGTATAATGTGTGTTGTGTTGTGGCGTGTGATGTTGTTACGACGGGTCGTCACATGACCTGAGGAAGCAAATATCACCTGACCAAAGG
>JBBMOJ010000230.1:0-64913 GCA_038090695.1 Sclerotinia spermophila | reverse complement strand
ATATTGAACTTTATTATTTAATTTAATTGATAGTATAGTTTTAATTATTATTCTAAGCCTCCGGCAGGACGAGCTGCGATGTAGGTCCAAGGTGCCTTGGAAAATAATGAGAGGAGCTGTAGCGACGCGAAATTATTTTTCCGGCACCGAGGGGCCGAAGACAAAGCTCGTCCTTCTACATTATAGAACATCATTATCATAAAATATTCCGGAATGTTCGTAAGACTCTATGTGGGAGATGAATATGTATGTATCGTAGTCTTTGGGTACCACTAGCATTGTAATGCATAATCACATGCTGGTCATGGCAACAGGTGGTTGAGAATCCAGTTGGTTCCATCATGAGAAGCGATCGCAGAGTTTCACGTCTTGTGTTGATACGCTGCAGCCAATATTTAATATGTTTCAGTTTGGGTAGAGAAAAATTTTCATAATTGTATTTGATTATTTTTCGTTTCAAGGTAGTTTTGTACAAAAAGATGATTTATAGTACGGGCTGTTACGAGGGGTGTATCCCCTTGTGATAAACATTCGGGAAAATCCATAGGCACGATATTATCTGTCGCCATCTCAATAATGCTTGAAAGGTTTCCAACGCCGCATTATGCTTCTTCATTCACTCACCCTGCTGCTGCATATGCGTCGGTAGATTCCAGCCTGCATAATCTTGATGAACGAACGCTCTATCGACCGTTGGTACCGACTCCAGCACATACTGCAACGATTCACCCAGATCATGACTATCGCGGAGGCTCATATTTTCATCCAGCACAATATCGACTTCGACATTGAGTTTGTCGCCGGCGTGATAGGCTTGAAGACCTTGAATTTGCTTGATGGTGCGTGCAAAGCGCATGGTGAGGTAGAGAAGAACATTGCGTTCGTCAGCGGTAGCAGCAGCACCGGTAAGATTACGTATGTGGTCGGCAGATGTCCCGGCCCAGTTTGTGATGACGAAAAGAGAAAGTAGAAGACCTCCAAGAGCATCGACCCACCATAGTTTGGCGTAGAAGCCGACTGTATGCTTGTTAGCTTATAAGGTGTAGAAAATAAAGATCATTGGCCTTACCGAGGGGGAAAATGATACTGAAGATATTAAAAATAACGTCAGTCATGGCATCTTGGGCAAGAGCTTGGACGCTAGAGTTCTTGATTAGACGACACCATAACCAACAAAGTGCCTTGATTAAAACCGTTGAGGACATAATAACTATGGCTGGCAGAGTAAGCTCGATAATGACGCGCTCATCTGAAGAGAGGCGATTAAAACACTCTAGTGCCACTTGAATGAAAGATGTAACCATGATAACACTGAAGCTGTTTCGCCATAAGGTTAGCCTTTGATCGAAGAGATGATATTATGTCAACCTCAGTGCAAGCAAAAGCTATGAGTAGAAAGGACTGTCTTACACAAGCACACCGATTGGCTCAAGGCGCCGACGACCAACAGGATAAGAATATTGATCTTGACGCTCGATCATTTTAGTAGTCGTAAAAATGATGGCTGTGCTGAGAAAATCTAATGCTGCATCGACAAGACTAGCAAGAACCGAAAGAGAACTTGTTAGCACAATGACGGCGATTTTACCAGCTAGAAGAACTGTATTGGCCACAAGATTGATGTAAATCGCAATCTGCACAATCCTATCACCACTCTCCACACTGTCATCCTCCATGCCGGGAATTTCGGGTTTTGGTCCATCGTATTCACTATCTTCTTCGGAGAGGAGAAGAGGCGTCTCCTCCGTGACCTTATAGATCTCTCGGGGTGTCCGCTTTATTCTCTTCGGGACTGATTCAGAGCTAATACCATTGCTGGTGGGTGTTTCTGCTCCTGGGGGTGTGCGCGGTTCTTCTGATATTGTCGTGGGCACTTCAAATCGTCCACTGCGTGCATTGTGTTCGTATTCATTCAGGAGATCATGAGGTATTGAGGAATCGAGTAAACGATCGATGTAAATGTATTGTTGAATGAGAGAGTTTGTACGTTCGTAGTACTGGCGCCTGTAAGACTTATCAGTTCTGGTCATAAGGTTGGATGTTTGTGCTTGAGTAACACTTTGAGTGACGTACAATGGCTTCTTCATGCCTTTTAATTCTTCCTCAGTTTTCCAATATCTCTCCCATTTATATCGAGGATTGCTATTGCCGATAAGGCGTTGACTGCGCATCTGCGGTCCATTGAGCACAGCACTCACACGTCTTTCACAGAAATCATCGCGTTCGTCGAATACACTGCGTGGACGCTCTTCGTCATCCAACGAGTCTCTACCTAATATTGAACCAGACTGCCGCCGCATAGTCACCAATGATCCGTTCGATTGATTCTTGATAAGTCTAGTCAAAGCGCCTTGCCCATGTGTTGCCATAGGGCTCGTACTTTCTGTACTGGGTGGTAGCCAACCAGAGGGTCCTTGGTACCGTCCAATCTTGCCAATTTGTTTTGGCGCGCTCGAAGGAGACGGAGTATTATCGTCTGTCATTTTGCTGATGATAAGTATAAAGCGATCATGAATTTGTTGTCATGGTGAAATTTTGAGATTGTCTGTGAGTATAGTCGATCAAACATACTCATATCAATGAATCGCAAAAATCAATAAAGTACCTATATGGCAAAGAAACTGCCAAGCGACGGGCCCATCTTCTTGATGTTGCAGAAACGCGGCTGCTGAAAGCCTCATACCAACATACTGAGCAAAGAAACGTCGATAGCAGTATCTTGCTATGCAGCTTCATACTTAAGGTTATAGTCTCTTTTACCTGTTCTCTGGAAAAGGCATTTTGAAGATATAGTCTCACTGAGTTATCATGATGTTGGCGGATTTCATGCTGTACACTTATTACAGAGTACCAATTCTCACTAAGACTTGTTACAAATGTCATGACACCATCAAAAGTTTCATGGTGATTCAGGAACAGAACACGGTGGTAGTACGTTTTTAGGTACTCTGTTCATCCAGCTCATCATGAATCAACTAGGAAAAAGAAGGTTGTTGGTTCATGAGAAGCAAGCTGCATGTTGGTGGAGTACTTTTTTCAGCCATATTTTGAAGAGCTGCCTGTTTAGCGATTTGATTTGTTGTTATAACTATGGGTTTGTTGGTGCAGATATATATATCTCTGTATATATAAATAAATACATCTACCACAGCCTCATACCTCGCCTATACCAATATTCATCATCTTCAAGAGCAGTGGACTTGACATGATATTGAATGATAGATATCAAAGATGTTTTCCAGTTCTGCCTACATTTCCAAATAAGAGTAATGGGGTTTATGTAGATATTGATATCTTGGCGCAACGGGATGTTGAGGCAATAGGTAGGCTGATAATAAGGAATACGAGTAGGAAGTTCATCAACAATATAATTTCGGCCCAACAGTTGGATGCTGTGGATGCGTGCGTACCAATTAAATTCCATAATAGGTAGCAAAATGCTTCTCGTACCTTGCATTCACAGAACATATTGAAGCAATCACAGCAAGAATTCTATATGTAGCTAACTAATGATCACACTCATTCTCCTTTGTAGAAAGAATTCCTTCGCCAACAGATTGAACGACTGACTGAACAATAACCAAAATAAAATGCCAATGAGATTCAAATTTCTATAAAATCTTACAGAAAAAATATCATCTTGTACCTTGCATCTTCTATCCATGTGTGACATGTTTGACACAAAGCGTATTTCTGTGCGAGGACTGAATGAAGCTTTGGCCATGATGATTTGCGTACTCCGTAACTGTAAGGCAAATCACAAGCATTACCAGCGAGCGGGAGGGCCGTTGGTTAGGTTTGAGATAAATGAAAATCAAAATGCGAAATTAATTTGATATCACGATTGACTCGTTTTTCAGAAAAAGAAGACTATAATTAGGATGTTAGATCTTAACATTGAAGCTAATTTACATACATCTATAGAATTTGAAACAGTACTCTTATCCTAATACCCAAAATACCAAGCCCTATGAACAGAGATGCTGAACAAGCTGACTTTGTGAATATAAAATTGAATGCCTTTTCTCTCTCTCTGAATCTTACTCAATCACAATTTTATATGGTTGGTAAGATTTACAATAACAATAGATAATGTGTGTTGTGTCTCTCTACATGTGAAGCAGCATCAAACTAAAGTAGTTTAATTAGTTGGCTCAGTCCTGTCCTGTCCTGTCCAGTCCAGTACATACACGGAGGTTTACGGTAAGGCTTTAAGCGATTGCAGGACTACTGCTCCTGGAAACGATAAGCAGCATTTCAATGTCATCAAACGTATTGAACAAAATCAACAACTTGTGAACCTCATACCGATACGAGTAAACAAGGCCGTCCCACCAAAATTCAAAGAGGCACGGCATT
Source organism: Sclerotinia spermophila (assembly GCA_038090695.1). Lineage (NCBI taxonomy): Eukaryota > Fungi > Ascomycota > Leotiomycetes > Helotiales > Sclerotiniaceae > Sclerotinia > Sclerotinia spermophila. The sequence continues at coordinate 60,554 of JBBMOJ010000230.1, read as the reverse complement.
TTTGACATCTTACTATTTTCATGTAAGTCGATACTCATTCTAGGTTGTTGTTGGTTGGTATAGTGTTTTAGGTCTATCTTTGGGTCACGAAGTCGAAATAGACTCGAGCCAACAGGTAACTCATTTCGGTCTCCAACCATGCGCTCAAGGATATTCAACTCTTAAAGAAGACCATCATTATCGCAGATATCTCTCCTTAAATATGAATAAATGAATTTGCTAACACATGTATGTGGTCCCAGATGAAGGAGCGATTTACAAACGCAGATTCGACGACCCCCCACTCCTTCGCGAGCGACTTGACTTTAGGCCTGAAGAGATCTACTACTGCTACCACGGTTGAATACAATACCAACGTTCTGTTGGCGCTTATTCTTGAATGACAATACTCGATCCGAAAGAAAATTCTACATCAGGGGCTAGCATCTTCGAAAGCATTTCTTTTGGCTTATATCAATAATCTGCGGCACAGTGGAAAGCGCAATCGCAATCCCATTATCGAGATTACCTCATTTCGCCTTTGATCTCAGCGGAATCTCCCCTCCAGAGCTCTAAAAACAACGACAAGCTTGAACAAAGAACTACACATTCAAATAGCTCCCCCCTACCTACACTACTCTTGGAATTCAAAAAAGTTTCACAATTTTTCTGGCAGTTCAATCAATTCAACCAATAAGTGCCTGCGATCCGGTGGGATATCCGCTGCTAAGCCTCATTGACTTGCACTGCCACCGTGCCTGTAAGGCTCACTCCTAGACACAACAACGTCCAGTATTTGGTATTTTTAGAAGGAGGAAACAAAATTTTGGCATGGATTCACAACGTGGAAGATCTCCATCTGGAGGTCACCAACATATAAGAAATCATTCTCCTTCCCCACACGCCTTCCAAAATGGTATGAATGGATTAGGCATTGCTTTAGATCCTTCGAATATCAACAACCACCAACAGTTTCAGAACAACTTTAATAACCCAAACACAACACTGCCTACATATGTTGATAACAACGAGTTCTTGAATTCAAGTCAGCAATTTACGCCGGGCGGACTCGGAGACGCCAATTTTGCACCAAGTCAAACACAAGACTATCCTCAATTCAAACAAGAGGATCAATCATCCTTTGCTCCCCCGCAGCGAAGTTTCACTCAGGAGCTTCTAAGTGCCAATTTTGACGGAGATTTCTCACTGTATCCCAATAGTGGACAGAACGAGCAGTTTGACCACTCCTTTTTCATGAATGATCTTGCGCCTCAATCTGGAAATCCATCCATCAATCCTGCAGAATTGAACATGTCACCCCCCGCTCATACACCAACACCACCAAGCTTATTGCAACCTGATAACCGATCAACCCCTTCCGCTCACCAGTCTCCTTCTTTTAATCAGGGCCCTTTTCAGCCATCGCCAGGCCATTCAAGGAACGCATCACTTGGCCCAGAGAGTGCAGCTTTTCCTTTAGGTCATAATCCTGGTGATTGGAGTATGATGCCCCCGCAATTCACAGGCCATCGCAGAACCCCATCTGAATACTCTGATATCTCCTCCGCCGCCCACTCCCCTAATTTAGGTCATCACGATAGCTTTGAAGGGATAGACCAACAGCATTCACCGATGCAGCACCCCCAAGACTCGATTTATCAGGACGTTCTCGCAATTGGTTCCTTCTCTTTGACGGATCCAAACCCCCACCCAGGAATCAGCCCTGCTCATAGTCCTGCAATCTCACCTAGACTCGGGCCTCAACAGATACCAAATATGGATCAACAAAATGCGTTTATGCTAAACGCGAACAATGGGTTTTCTTCCCATAATATCTACAATCAAGGCCAAGAATCGTTTCCACAAATGCAACATAACAGTTCTCTGGATATGGGACAGGCACAACAGATGGTACCCCCTGAGATAAATGTCGAGTTTGCACCGGCATCCAGGCAGAATAGTTTCGATCCTCCCAAATCAGCTCTTGACCAAGACGCATTAACTCCACCTGACCGAGGTAAGTTGTATATGGATCCTATCCACACGTGATCATAGCTAATTTTCTTAGGTCGTCGTAGGAGAGCTGTCTCGGACCCATATAATAGTCCACGTCCTCATAGCCCTGGAAGCACTTCTCCTTTAATGAGAAGTTCTCTATCTCTACTCGGTCACGACTCATCGGCATCGCGCTCGTTATCGCCAAATGATCGATCTGGGGCAACTTCACCTGGCCGACGTCGGCAGTCTACGTCGTCCTTACCAAACCGGGATTATATTCTTGGTCTGGCAGATCCTGATTACCAAGCAGCGTCGTCCGACAATGGCAGTACAAAACGAGTTCAAAAGCACCCAGCAACATTTCAATGTACCCTTTGTCCAAAGCGTTTTACCAGAGCTTACAATCTCCGTTCCCATTTGCGTACACATACTGACGAGAGACCTTTCGTTTGCACTGTTTGTGGCAAAGCTTTTGCGCGTCAACATGACCGGAAGCGTCACGAAGGTCTTCACTCTGGCGAGAAAAAGTTTGTCTGCAAAGGCGAGCTGAAGCAACACGGTCAATGGGGATGTGGGCGCCGGTTTGCTAGAGCTGATGCATTGGGTCGGCATTTTAGATCTGAGGCTGGCAGAATCTGTATAAAGCCTCTGTTAGATGAAGAGGCTCTTGAGAGACAACGATTATGGCAAGAACAAAGGATGCAAAATATGCATATGCAACAGCAGCCTATGAGTCAAGATGCTAATGGCTTCGCCGTCGATTCAAGTGGAAACTATGGTTTACCAGCTGCACTTCTCGCACAATATCCTGCGCTTGCAAACTTAAGCTGGCCGGAGATGCCTCAAGGTGACAATAACATTGATGATGATCATAGTGGTAAAAGCAGTTTTGATGCTAGCGGCTCTGAGTATTACGACGAAGGCGACGATGGAGGATACCTTTCTAGTGGTCCCGGTCCACAACATGGTTACCCTCCACCTCAAATGGCGGAAGCATACAATACTGGCTACTCGAGTGATATGAGTGGCCGGTAGCCTCTATTTGTAGTGGCAGTCAGCGTGATGCATATACGCATTGATTTTTCCTTTGTTGTTCACGGCTGTCGAGTTCTAGAGGGGACTTTTAGGTATTGATGATTTTTTTCTTCTTTAGGCGCTTTAGATACCACGAGTTCTTTTTCTGTTAGGTTTTGTGTTATAGCTTCTGCGGTGAGCGGCAGACGCTTCGTATGTTCTCTTTTTATTTTGAGGTGGCCGAGATGCTTGAGATAGTTGATTTACTTCTGTGAGGATTCCAGAAAATGAATCTAAAAATGATACACTGTTAATTATGCATGATGATACGTGTTATATGAGCTTGAGGCCGTCTTTTTCTGTATGAATATGTGTAATGGAGTTGGGGGGAAAAAGTGAATGAAAGTGTTGAAAGGCTCTGCATGACATAACAGCATCGGTTGGGCGTACACAAAATATGCTGCAGTTACACTCATGATAAGGTTATTACGCCGTTGTACAATCCCATAAAGGGGTTAAGACAATACAAAAAAAATCTGTAATAAGGGACGGGGTATTTATTACATATATTCAAGTTTCTATTTGCGATGCAATACCTATACTACTACATTCTATTTAATTTACATTGGTTTACATCCAAAACTCCCTGTTTTTACAAAGTATAGACCAACTTTTCACCACTGACCTTACCCTCCTTCATAGCCTGCATTCCGTTCAAAATCCCCTCGAAACCTTCTCCGTACTTGTTTACAGTAACCTTATGAACCTTGATCTTCCCATCAACCAAGAGCCCCCTGGACAACTCCCAGAAGCTCTTTGCGAACTCGAAATCTTCCGGTTTGGCAGCCATCTCGGTTGCTCCAAAGGTGAATTTCTCGCCAATACAGGTGTAGGCTAATGTTGCCTTGTTTTCTACCTTTGGGTTGTATTTGTGCACTTCTTCAGTGGAGACGGGGAGAAGAGTGCTGTATACGCCGCCGGAGGAAGACATGGCCGAAACGGTGATCTTGGTGCTGGTTCCTTCGGACACACAGTCGAATGCGTGTTTGATGCTGTCGTTGGTGTAGTCTTTGATGTCTTGCGAACATGTGGGGGAGTTGTAGTCGAAGACTTTGTCGGCGCCGAGAGTTTCAAGGTAGGAGAAGTTGCGGGGGGAGGCGGTGGTGATTACTTGGAGGCCGGAAAGTTTGGCGTATTGGATGGCGAGGGCACCAGTGGCGGTGGAACCGCCGTAGATAAGGATTGGGAATTTGGTGGAGGCGGGGGAGGTTGGAAGAAGGATTTGAAGGGATTGGTAGAGTCCTTGGCCAACGCTGGGGGGGGTATGTTAGATGGGTGGGTTGAGAAGATTCCAACATGCTGGTCACTTACGTTGAGATCCCGACACCAAGTGTAGCGGCTTCTTCGAAGCTGAGGCTGTCTGGGATCTTGATTTGGTTGTCACCCTTTGCAGTAATGATGTTTCCGAAAGCTCCGTCCTCATGATGGACCTCATTTCCCCCATGGCAAAAACCACATACACGATCGCCCTTCTTAAAGTCCTTGGTAACTGCACTTCCAACCTCTTCGACGACACCTGCGTAGTCACATCCTATCTGTAGAAAGAGCCATTAGCACTGCTTAGTATCAATGTAGGAGTAGCGTGGACTTACTCTAGCACCGTTGCTAGTAAGCCATTCAATGTGTTTCCAATCAGTTGGGTTCAAAGCAACAGCCTTGGTCTTGACCAAAATGTAATCATCCCTAAGCTTTGGGATCGAGGCTTCAACTGCCTTAGCCTCTCCAGGCTTCTGGACGACGATTGCTGTATTTGATGGCATTTTGAAGTTGATATGTTGTAAAAGGGGTAGATTTAATAGAGAAATGTTCAATTGGTATTTTAGAAAGAGTTGAGAGGGAACTTAGATTTTTTTTGAGATACACACGAACCCGTAGTCTTTATAGCATGATTGATAATCGTCACAACCTAAGAGTAGAGCTTGAGCTCATGGAGTGGAGACGGAAAACTTTAGATTCTTCGCATGGACAAGTTGAAGATGGGAATTGAAGCGGGGGGAAGTTTGTTTGGCTGGAAACTTTTACTTGACATCACTATGCCCCTGTCTACCATGGGTTGTTTACATGACTACGTAGTCAATAGCTAAGTAAACAACGTAAATAAGGTTTGTAGACCACGGGTGTGAAGAATATGTAGCTTGTTTTTCGTATAAACCATATTTGCGAGGCCTAGAGTGAAACGCATCCTTGAAGCATCTAGCATCTTTGGCGGAAAATACCATAAGTATATGTCTGGTATGGGGAGGACTTGATTCTTGAATTATCAATCACTGGAATGAAGTCCGAAAGAGCCCCACTCCTTGTACGGCGATATGATTTCAGTAGGTTTGTGTGGCCGTACGAAGTAATCTGTAGTCAACAGTGTCAAAGTGCTAATAATGACCCGAAATTTGTGAACTCCACCCTTAGTTGTGTTTTAAAGAAAATCAGAGAAGAGAAAACATTATGAACCTTCAATTACAAAACGCATGAAATATACGCAGATAAACGCGGTATGTATCAAAATAAAGATAACACATGGTGACCTCAAGTTACTTCAGGCTGAAATCCATCCGTGAGTTATTACTAGCTAACCACCCAAAGTATACTTACTCAAGTAACTCAAGTAACAGTAACTCGAGGGTATGTACCGGTATGGGGCCTCGAGTGATTATCTCTTTAGATTCATCATGTGTTCAAGAGAATAAAACAATATACCGAATTTATACTTCTTGTGGGTGTGACTGACAAGTTGACAACTCTCAAAGTGGCCTCGTATGAGTTCCTGAGGACTCATTGGGATTTTTGGTATGCCTCGTTTGCCTCTACCCATATGCCTCGAGTTCAAACTTGACTCGGGAGGGGGCTACTTCGATGGATGATGCATTGAATGAATCGTTTGTAGCTTTGTGGTTTGCATCATGAAAATGAACCCAAGATTTTGGCCCTTCTAATTGCTAGATATCCCCGTTATACCACGTACCAGTTCGTTCTACAATGACTCGGACCAAAGAAAGATATGAAAGGCACGTTGGTACCCGCGGTTTGTTATACTTTGCATATCCTTCAAACGAATCAGAATGCTGGTTTCCCACACTTATCACATTTCCGGTTGCCACATCTACCCAATCTCTAATAAATGTGCAGTGTCACCCGCCAACCAAACCAATGGCTATGAAAAAGAGTACATACAGTAAAAACATCCCCTTACAAGTATGCATGAAGCCAATTGTATAATCAATTAGCTTTTCTTTTATTTTCTTTACATCAATGCCTTCTTTTACCCCCATCTGGTGGCTTGCGAAAGCTATGTGCCATTGTGTTGCCGCACTTTTCCATTCATCGTCATGATATAATTACCAATTCTTCGTCCTTTATATCAAGAAGCGGTGTAGCAGTATAATTCGTAAATATATACGTTCACGTGACACTGTAGAAAAATCTCAAGATGTGGAGAAAACGAGATGGAGATGGTAAAGATGTCCAGAACTAATGAAGAGCAAGAGCCTGAAATGGAAAGAGAGACCAGACAATTAATTACATATTACTCCAAAAGCAAATGCCAAACTTCACACCGTCCAAACCTTTGCCTCACATATCAATTTTTTTCAAGTCATACCAATATCCACACTACACGCTTTCCACAGCAGATCTACCTGCCCACCAGTGGCCCTACCGATTTAACTTGGGCCTATTAGTTACCTGTCCGCTCCTGCTGATACCCGCAACCTTTATAACTACAGGGTAAAAGTGGAAACTTTACCAGTCATCGTGTGTTCTTCTTGTCCTATTCGATGATTGTGTGAAATGTGTACGTACTTGCACCATGCATAACAAGTACATGGCTCTATTAGTATCATCCAATGCGAGAATCTTTTGTTTCATGAAGTCTTGTTGGTCAATGTAGACATCCTTTTATCGCTTTTAATCCATCTTTTTATCCATTCTTTAGGAACTCTTAACCTCGAGAATGATCTGCTTCTTCAGATGAAATTTAAACGTCTAATCTTTTACATCTAGATATACTAGCTATTGAAGTGGCACGGATAGGTGTCTCGATAACGATTTATTTGGGGGGGAGGATCAACAATCTCAGTGCAGATACCTGATTGAATGTCTCAGAATTGGCGGCGAAGGATACAAACGACCAGGGCAATATTCAACGTGTGACCACGTCCGAAGTTCTCTTCATACTATACCATACCATACCCTCTCTGACCTGATCTACACTACTCTCACTTCATAATACTCTTGAATGGTACATACATTCTCGCAGCCTTATTCAATTTACTTTTCTCCCTTTTTCGACAATCCCTCTTGCCCTTCTGCCACGCCTTCGAAGCGGATCCCACTTTGCCAGCCCCCCTCCAGAGTGCGCTCATGCCGAGTACCACACAGTTTGAATGAATTTGACATCCTCCTGCCACAACAAAAGTTTGAATATCCACAATGGCAGCGATCGAGGTTTTGTTGTATGGAAGCGATTGCCAGGGGAGCAATTGTGGATTGACTACGACCTTTCCTTGGACGATCGGGTGGGATGAGGGGGATATTCTCATAAGGCTGGGATTCATTGCAAAAGCTTGGGAGGCTTCGCAAATACAGAAAGGCGTATTTCTTCCGGGATTGGTATGCATACATTCATTTCCATATGGTTTCAATTCTATATCTGCTACTAGTTCAAGCTGGCGCAGTGCGAATGGTAATTTATGATCGCGAGCACCTTGGACAGGTTTACAAACAGCCGAAGCCAACTGTATCTATTTTAGAGTTCAAGCAGTTATGCGAGAATCACTCGATCTTCATTTGTTTGCAAAATACCGAATCATGTAGTAGCGACTTTTGCGTGTGGATTATTTGGATACTATTGACATAGATCTCTAACATCATCTGCAGGACACGACCTCCCATCCAATCCAAACCAGATCTCACAGACGAACAAACGAAAGATTAAGAACCACAAACTTACTACCAAGGTGGCAATGGCATAGGTCTGCGCAAGGCGACAAAGACAATATAATAGACGTACACGACACTAGTTCCCTCTCCAAACCGCAGTCACAATACTGTATAAAATACCCCACTACCCCTATAGCCTCGCGAGAAAAGATACATGATCCATTACTGTTTGACGATCCTAGATTAAATCCCTCTGTCGATTTCAATTTCGAGGATGGATTTAAGATGGCTGCGAAGAGAAAGAATAAGGGAAGCGCCAAACACAACGCGCCAGTGGTCAAACGGAAGGAAGATGATGGAGATGATGACATTAAGAAGAATGAGGAATATGGTAATAATGGCGACAAAGGTGATGGCGAAGGTGGCGATTCTGGTGCTAATGGGAGTGGTTCTGGCAGCGGCGGAGGGGACAAAGAGGAAGAGGAGAGGAGAGAAGAAGAGAAGGGAGAGGAGGAGAGGAGAGAAGAGGAGAGAAAAGAGGAGGAGAGAAATGAAGAGGAGAGGAGAGAGCAGGAGAGAAAAGAAGCAGAGAAGTCCGTTGAACAGCCTCCTGAGAACTTACCGGACAGTTACACTATAACGACTAAGAGTAACAAGAAGAAGAAGAAGGGAAGAAATAACGAGCCGGAACCAGAGCCTCTTCCACCCCCGCCCCCTCCCGCTCCCGAGATAAAGATTGCTGAAACATTTGATGACATTAAATTGGATGATAAACCAAAACCCGACCTGAATCTAGACTCTGGTGGAAGTACTGCAAGCCCAAAGTTGCCCGGTGTTTTAGGTGGTTGGGGTAGTAGTTGGATCACTGGAGTATCCAAATGGGGTATTGGAAGCGCAACCAGCGCAAGGACACCATCTCCAGTGAACAAACCCGCCGAGGAGACCAGAAACCCTTGGAGTAATGACCGTGGTAAGCACGAACATCAAGGTCCAGGATTTACATTTGGTGCACTTGGCCAGGATGAAACTAAACGCAGCTTAACAGATTCACGGAAAATCGAAACAAAGCCTGTACCAAAGCCTGAATTGAAACCTGACCCGATACCTGAGGAAGATCTTGGGTTTAGTATTGGTCTTTCCAAGAAAGATGAGAAGAAAAAGAAAAAGAAAGGCACCGTAGCTTCAGCGATAGATATGTTTGAAGTAGCCCCAAAAGAAGAATCCAAAATTGAGCCTCCGAAACCCATTAATATTCCTGCTTCGGATGATGCTGCTTGGGGGGCTTGGGGGGCTACAAGCAAAAAGATGAAAGGTAAACCAGCCAATGAAACCCCTAAAATCAATGAAACCCTCAAAATGGAAGCCGAAGTCGAGCCTATTGTGGAGCCTGTCGTAGAGCCTTTTGTTGAAGAGAAATCGGCTACACCTCCTCCCGAGCCCGCCCCTGTGGAAGAAGGCTCGAATTTTGGAACAACATCCAAAAAGAACAAAAAGAAGAAAGGAAAGCTTGCTGAAACATCAAAACCAGAAGAGTCGCCTCCACCGGATTCTATTCCCGAGGTCGAAAAAGACCTAGATCCTGATCCTATTCCCGAACCGGAACAAGAGGAAGAACCAATTTCTGCTTGGGGTAACACTAAATCGGGTAAGAAAAAAAGGGGGAAAAATGCAATAATTGACGAGCTGCCAAAGGTAGAAGAACCACCGCCAGTTATTGAACCACCGGAGCCCGAACATGTAATTGAGGACGATAGTGAAGAAGAAGGTGGCTGGGGATGGGGTCTTGGTAAAAAGGACAAGAAAAAGAAGAAAAGAGTTGTAGAAGAGCCACTTCCTCCCCCAGAGCCTGAAAGAGAACCCACTCCGGAACCGGTAATCGAACCACCACAACCTGAACCGGTTTGGGGAGCTAAATTGTCCAAGAAAGATAGGAAGAAAAAAGGTAAGGATATTGTCGTGGAACCTGAAGTTGTGAAGTCACCAACACCGCCGCCGCCTGAACTCAAACAGAAGCTAGAACAGGATGAGCCCGGAGAGGAAACTCATGCATGGGACTCATGGGGATCGGGTGATTTTACAAAGGACAAGAAAAAAAAAACCAAGGATGAAATTCTAAAAACTGCTCCAGCGATCAGTGGTTTCGATTGGGGATTTGACAACAAAGAGAAAGATGAGCCAATTGAAGAAGAATTCAAAGATCCAGAACCTGAACCGGCCCCAAAGTCTGTTGAATCTGTGGGTATTTGGGGTGCTCTTACCTCTGGCAAAAAGAAGGACAAAATTTCGAGCAAAGAGAAGGAGAAGATCTCTAGCAAGGATAAAGATAAGAAGAGGAGCAGGAAGAGCCCTGAGGAACCCAAAGTTATTGATGACTATGACGAACCCATACCTGCACCGGCCCCTGACCCACCTCCAGCTGTTATGGACGATTTTAGTTGGGGGTTTTCTTCTACCTCCAAGAAGGACAAAAAGAAAGGGAGCAAAAATAAGGAACCTTCGCCTGAGCCTGAGAGTAGGCAGATATATGAAGCCATAGAACCTGCAAATCATGACGACGACTGGATGGATTGGGGACAAAAAACCAAGAGCAAAGAAGAATCTTTACTTCCTGTTGATGATTTTGAAGAGCCCATGTCACCACCACCAGTACCAGACGCTCCACCTGCAGTTGATGATTTCATGGGATGGGGCTCTTCGAAAGACAAGAAGAAGAAAAAGAGCCTTGTTGAAGAACCTCTCAAACCTGAATCTTTCAGAGATTCCAAATTTGATGACTTTTTTAGTCCGGTCTCATCTAAACCAGCTGCCAAGCTTACCAAAAAAGAACAGAAGGAAGCGGACAAGGCTAGGAGGAAGGCTGAAAAGGAAGAAGCTGAGAGAAAATTGATAGAAGAGGAAGAGGAAGCAGCCAGATTGAAGGCCGAGGAACAAGAGAGGCTCGAAGCCGAGCAAGAGAGACTTCGATCCGAAGAACGAGAGAGACTTGAAGTCGAAGAACGAGAAAGGGTTGAAGCGGAAGAGAAAGCCAAGGCTGAAATATCCGAATCCGAGTCCGAATCCGAACCAGAGCCTCCCAAGCACGATTGGACTTCGATATGGGGTATGGCTTCAGGTAGCAAACCAGATAAAAAGAGTGATAAAAAGAGCAAGAAAAAGAGTATCCTCGAAATTGAAGCTCCGCCTCCAGCTCCAACGCCACTGGCAGAACCTGAAACAGATAACCTGTGGGGCTTTGGGTCTTCATCAAAGAAATTAAAATCCAAGGAGAAAGACTCTCCACCTGTTAAGCTCAGCAAGAAGGAACAAAAAGAATTTGACAAGGCGGCCGAGAAAGCTAGGAGAAAGGCAGAAAGGGAAGAGGTAGAAAGAAAATTGATCGAAGAGCAAGAAGAGGAAGCTAGATTGAAAGCCGAGGAACAAAAACGACTCGACGCTGAGGAGCAAGAACGGATTGAAGCTGAAGAACGAGCAAAAGTCGAGGCCGAAGCTTTGGAAGCTGAAGAGCAAGCAAGACTTGAAGCTAAAAGATTAGCTGAAGAGGCTGACGCAGCCAAACCAAAAGTCAAATTGACCAAGAAACTACAGAGAGAAGTCGATCGATTAGCAAAGCTGAAAGCCGAAGAAGAACAAGCGGCACAAGAGGCTGAAGAAGAGGCTGCTCGAGAGGCCGAGGAGGAAAGGGCAAGAGAGGAGGAAGAACGAATCATCAGAGAGGAGGAAGAACGAATAATCAGAGAAGAAGAAGAAAAACAAGCGGCTAGAGAAGAAATTGAGCGTGCTAACATAGAAGCGAAGAAGAAAGCTTCAAAGGAGGAGGCAGAAACTTCTAAACGGCTTAGAAAAGAATCCAAATTGAGTAGGGGTAAGAAGTCTAAACACAGCAAAGAACCAGAATCTATCCCTCCAATCCCTCCACCGCCACCGTCACCGCCAATACCAACCAAAGCTCCAACACCAGAACCAGACGAAGACCTAGAACCAACTCAAGAAGAAGTAGATGAAATTCTAGCTTTAGGTAATCGCACAACAACAACGAAGCCAGCTTCCCACGCTTTTAGTTTTTGGGGAGCTCCTAAAAAATCACCAGTAATGGAGCGGCCATCGCCAAACAAGGATAGTAGTGAATTTGGCAAACCTAATCTTGCCGAGGCATCCACTAAGAATCTCATGGCTTGGGGCACGGGATCAGACGAGATTGCGATTGCTGACAAAGCGACACATCCAGAAACCTCTTCTAAGAACAAGGACACGACAACTAAATGGCCACTACCATCAATAAAATCAAGCTTATTAAAGAAACCAGTTGGAGGTACCATCGCTGATAGGCTAAGAGCATTCGAGGCGAATAAACCCCGTGAAGAGCCTCATGAGTCTGAAGACGAAATAGATGAATATTTCCCAGCACCTTCTCCACCCCCACCCACTGCGCCGCCCGCGCCTACCAAGGAAGTAAACAGAAAATCAAAATCTTCTTCTAGAAGAGACAAGGAAAGATTGGAAGATACAGAAATTCCTCCTGGTGCGTTCCCGGAGTCTGCAAACGGCGACGATATTATTGATATTATCGAGATGCCAATTCAAAAGAAAAACAAGAACAAATCTAGTAAGGGCAAGGAATCTTCTAAAGCACCACCTGTACCTATTGAACCACCGACACCACCTCCTGAAGCAGAACTGGATCCAGAACAAGACTCGGATCATAAATCCTCCAAAAAAGACCGTCCTCGAGTTGTTCGTGATGGATCTTCTTGGGGAGCCTGGGGAGCAGAGCCTCGCAAGGAAGAAAGGGAAAAGATATCATCCAGAGACCGTGAGCGTAGACCGGATGAGCCTCAGATCATTAAAGAGGAAAGAAGATCTACCAGGGAATACGATACTCGGCACTCTAAATCTAGAAGATCATCTGCTAGAGAAGAGAAAACTTCTTCATCAAAAGACTCATCCTCAGACAAAGCAGATAAATCCTCAAAGGGAGATAATAGGCCTCCGGTCTCCAGGGGTATCTCGAACATGTTTGGACCCGCTACTCCACTATCGAGGTCTAACTCGAAGTCTGAAAAGCGACCAAGTGTGAGTAGGACGAGCTCGCGCCGACAATCTGTCAACGTGGATAGCTCCAGCTATCCAACTTCAATTCCATTTCCGGATGATTCTCGTGATCCTCCCCCAATGTCCGCAAAAGCTGCAAAACTGTTTGGCATCGGTGTCCCTGGCAAGCTTTCAAGAAGCAAGTCCGAAAAGACCAGGCCATCACGTGGTATGTAGACCCATTCAGGTATCATAATCATTACTTATGCTAACTTTAATTATGAAGATGATGACGTGGTAGATGATGACGTGGCAGATCCTATTCGTCACAGATCTAGTCGTGATAGAAAAGGAAAATCAAAAGTCACTGATGACTCAATGTTTGATGGACAAGCGCCACCATCTGTACCTATGCCTCCGCCGCCCATGGATATACCAGTTCGAAGGAAGACCATGCCTACCACGGACTGGAGTGCCAATGCCAGAGCGTACCAGCAAAGAAGACAAGAAGACGACGTTGTCGTGGTAGAACAAGGGGGTCCGTCTGAAATTCCGGGTACACCTGGACTTAAACGAACTGATTCGAGTGCTCGCAAATCTGGATTGGGTGGCATGTTTGGTGGCGTTTTTGGGAAGAAAGATAAAGAGAAGGATCGCCCCGAGCTTAAACGTCGTAGTACAGCCCCAGCTGAAGATGAGAGCCGTGAATACAGGCGAGATGAACGAAAAGCTAGACGATCTCCTAAAGATGTGGGTCCAGAAATTGATGTCACCATGACAGGAGCCATTTCCGAGGAAGATCAGGAGGCAAGAAGAGCAGCTCGCCGTGCACGGAGGGCTGAACGTGATGCAGGTCAAAGAGGCGCGGAGGATGCACGAGCGGCGAAGGAGGAGTCAAGAAGAGAACGCCAAAGAAGGGAAGAAGAAGACGAACGTGAAGCACGACGGGCTGCTAAACGAGAAAAAAGACGTGCTGCTGAAGCTGCTGAAGCTGCTGAACGTCGAGTCGAAGAGGAACGAGAGGCAAAAGAAGCTGAACGTGCTGAACGCCGAAGAGCCAGGAAAGAGAGAGAGGCTGCACAAACAGATGGCGAGCCACGAGAGCCACGAGGTGAAGATCCATTGCGCTCTAAGCGCAGGCGCAGTCACAGAGATGGCGAAGATGATGAAGCACGTCGACGAAGACGTGAAGATCGGGTAAAAGCATCAGATCCTCGAAAATCAAGTCGCAAATCTGCACCTGCCCCGGAGCCGGAATTTCTTCCAGCAGATGGCCCGGTCTACAGTCGTTCAAAACCCAAAACCTCAGCTTGGCCTCATAGTGGTACAGATTCTTGGGTAAGAGAGAATGCAGATGCACCCCCTCCACCCAACTTCCCAACAGGCGAAGCATCTCCTGTTGACGACACAGTCGGTGGAGAGGCTGAGAGGAAACGAATGAGGAAGACTAGGCCAATGGGAAACGATGATGATAGACGACGAAGAAGAGACGAAAGAAGACGCGAAAAGGAGGCAGAAAAGCCTACAAGAAGCTCGGAGGGCAGTCAAGAAGATCCTCTAAGGGAAAGTCACAGAGACTCCGGTTTCGAGACTTCCCGAGCGCCAAGTGCTTCTGGTGGCCTCTTCGGTCGTTGGAAGAAATATGGTGGATTCTAATGAAATGGAATGATTTTATAACGAAATGTGATACGAAGATACGACCTCATTCTAGTTATTGGAACTGGATAGTATAATTGTATGTATTTTAATCTTGTTTTCATGTTTTGATTTTTGTTATTACAACGAGCGAAGATGCTTCTGAAAGACTTGAATTTTGTGGAATTTATCAGGTGTTGGATTACACAATACTGGTGGTTGCAGAGATAGTCTCGTCGTTCTCTCATATCGTATACCCTTACTATGTTTTTTTAATATTATACACCGAACATGGCGAAGTACTGTACACGCTTAGTTCGAAAGTTCACCACCAATAAAATATTCTTAAATGCTCTACTAATTCGAGGCACTATACCCTTCAAACTTTTCTACTCAATATTCACAACCTAACAGTCAACAGTCAACATCCAAATCACATACCTCAAACACTGATATATACTCGGTCGAGCATCATGATAAGAGAACAGCCCATGTCAATTTAAGAGAAGAAATCATGTCTCATTGTATCCGAGGTGTATGCTCTCATGTCAATACATCACCTGACGTGTTACCATACAAGACTTCTTTCGTCGTGTATCCCGAGTATTGTACAAGCGAAGCACCTGCCAAACCCAAGTAAAAGGGAACAATTCGCTGAATATAGTAATCGGAAGTCCATGGTGGGGCTAATTGGCACGGGATGTCGGGGTTGCCCATGTACGCTTAACCAACCTAGGTTATTTTATCCTTTGAAATTGTTGGAATATAGAGCTTGTGAGTGGTTATGAACAATTGATAATGGTTACTCGTGGCTGTGGTATTGCTAAATGTAGAGCCAGTAGATAAGGAATCTTATCGTTTGAGGGGGTCACTAGGACATTTTCTGGGAGATAGGATACTTGGGTACCAGATACCACGATATGACGTTTCCTTGTATAGTAAGATTACATCTGCACGTAGTTCGTGTATGGTATTGAGGGGGAACGAAAACGAGTGGAGGAAGCTGCACACCATCTCTCTCTTTTCTATCTCGTCCATTTGGATCGGCTTTAATAATTTGGCTATAATGGTTTCTCCTTCTATCATGATTTCCTTTCCCTAATTGAGATCACTAAGTCAATAGTCCGGTTTATATGTTTTGGGGGTATCGAAGGGGTTTCGACGAGGGGCTTGTGTTTATATATGAAGCAATTCTCATCTTCAGAATTCTGTGTAGCTTTGATCTTATATCTCGAAGTATACTTCTTTCTAAAGACATTATCTCTCCCCCTATTTGTTCATTGAAGCCTTTTTCACAGCATATCACACAAGAATACAGAAAGCTTAGCACTTATCGATGATTCGCAAGTGACACAATGATCACGATCGATACCACTTTGATATCTAACCAATGGCTTCTTGGTCTTGGTGTGATGGTTTTGTTACTCGCAGCGAGCACACTTGCATATGCCCAATTTTGCCACAAGTCCCTGCTCAACAAACTTCATATTCAACATCGACGTGCGTCCACGTCTGCAACACCACCTCGTTCATTGTCTCCAACCATCAAAGTTAAAGATGGATCGTTGAACTCGACAAGCAAAACCCCAAGTTACTACGATATATTGCCTCCCTCTGGACGTTCCACGCTTCCAAATGTTGCGAATTATATTCCTCCACGATTCGGCACCATCTTGACCTCGAATAACCCATCAGTCAAACACATGGCAGAGAATCAACTACCCATGACTAAGTCTTATACCCTCGGTTTTGAAACTCCAAAATATACACCTATGGGATTCTCTACCCAGGAAATTAAAGCCATGGGGGATTTTCCACCTTATAATATCTTGACCGGCGTCCCGCTACCACAACCTTACGAAGGATTCAACCCTGAAAAGGCTCTTCCTAGACCGTACAGACCTATACGATGGCAATACCATCAGACCATGTGTAATTGTAACCCCAAATTCTGCTGAAAATATACTAATAACTTTAGCTTTGCACAAAATGGAACCTGACTGGTGGCTCGAAGTGGAAAACACATATTGTTCCCGCATCGCCGAACGCCAAAGGTTATTCCAACAATACGGTAAAATGGTTCTCGACTACCTTCCAGGAAGCGAACTTGTCACGAAGGAACTTATGGAAATGTGTCTTCAGTTCTATTGCGCCCGCTACCCTACATATTTCTCCCTTTCGGCCGATAAAAGAACATTCCACAATGCTCTCCTCAGCTCGACAACGGAAATCAAATCCATGCATCCTCTCCACGTTCTACTCAACCACGTTCCTGAAGATTTCGCAATCGTGATGAGAAATGACGAAGATGGAATGTACTATTTTCGCGCTGGCGTCATCTGTAGTTCACTCGGCTGGAACGTCTCGACTAAAATTGGGCTGAGGCTCGATGCCATTCACAAGCCAATCCCAGATTACCAGCAGAAAATGTCTTTCAGTATGGATCGCTTTTTCACCAAAATGTCCGCCGACGCGCCTATCCAACGTGGTAGCTGGGGTCTCGAGATTGACGCTCCTCTGTTCATGCCCGCTGGCCACCCACATGAACAATTGCGAGCGATACAGAAGGAAAATCTGACGATCGAAGAATGTAATTTGAGAGTTGATTGGCAGACGTTAAGACGATTGCCATTGAGCGGGGGCGTGGTGTTCAACTTCAAAGCGCTGTTCACCCCCGTGACGGAATTCAGGAATGAGCCATATATTCCAGCATTGTTGTGCAAGATTCTGAAGGAAGGAAAGAAGAGTTTGATGGAATACAAAGGCACTTGGCATGTCGAGCATGTGGTCATACCGGCAATGGAAGAGTGGGCAAAAGAACAGGCGGAGAAAGGATTGGTGGTGCCTCAAGAGGGAGAGGAGATCTGGAAGGAGGAAACATTAGCTGAGAGTCCGTATTTTCCCGGGTGGGAGGAAAAGTGGCATAGACAGCAAGGGTTTTAGTCGGTATGGGTCGGTTTAGTAACGAGCTATTATTAAGAGTGTGTGGAGGCATTTTGAAGGATCAGAAAGTTCTTTGTGGGTTACTGTTATTCGTTTGGTATGAACGCCTTATTGTTTCATGTGTCCTCAGTTCTTTCCAATTACAAATTTGGGGTGAGCTTATCACTACCACAATGAATTCAAATTTTCACCTCCGTATGGGAGAAATATGGATATCACCTAGAGACCGGTATCAAAATAAGAAGTAGAGTGAGAAAGCGATTCTGGAATGTGAATTTCGTGAACGATGAATCGCTGAGGAAGGGGGTTGCAAGATAGATACAACCAGATGCTACGTAGCTGAACATGAAGAATTGTGCCTTTGAATTTTTTCTAGTGGGATTAGGAATTTGCATGTTTTATATAGATTCGGGGAGACGATATCGGCTAAGCATGTTCTAGCTCTATATTCTGATCCGTTCTAAATTCATACTCGCTCCTGGCAGTACACCCTTTGCCGTCATATGAAAAACATGAATCTCAAGCAGCCACTTGCGAAAAGCTCCATCATCTCCCACGCAACCTCACATACCCTCACGCGCCCAAGAACTCCCCAATGAAGCTTGCCACCTCCTTACCCCTTGTAATTGGGAATTCGTGACCCGCTCCCTTGATGACTTTCCAAATGACTCTTTCATCAAACATTTCGCTCCCAGCATCCCCAACCCCAAATCTTTCCAACACCGCCGTGTTTAAATCCTCTTTCAACTCTTCTGCCACAATAACATCATCAAATTCTCCTACTAAGACCAAAACTTTCTCTCTTTTGTTGTGTTCACTCTTCTCTGGGGATTCGCTTCTACCCCACAATTCCATGTATGTTTCCTTATGTCCGGAAATGGACGCATACATGATTGAACTCGCGAATGCATTTGCATATCCCTCATGATGTTGCGTTTGCCATCGCATCACTTGTCCTACGGTTATTTCCGGTAGCAAGGACGATATCGGTGCGTCATCAAATGATATTCTAGAATATGTGATCGTTGCAGGAGAGGTAACGGGAACCGCTGTTGTGAGTTCCGTGTCTACCTGTCCTTGATTCTCACCTTGTTTATCATCGAGCTGGGAAGCAGAGGTTTGGAGAGAAGGAGGAGAAGATGAAGGATTGGGCACACCATCATATGCTCTACTAACTCTCCTTCTCAGGATCCAGCCCCACAGCCCATCAGGAAACCACCACTTCCTCATCATTTTCCCTTTCCACCCAAAATGTTCCTCTCTGATCAAACCTGCTGGCGCCAATAAAACCACATTCTTGACCATTTTTGGAAATGCTACCGCAAAATCTACCGCAATGCCTCCACCCATCGAAAATCCAAGAATGCTAAACCATCCTCAACCCAAGATAGCGAGGAAGAAGTAAGAGCAAGTAGAGACTGAGTCGTGTACAGTCTCTCATCATGCGGCAAATCACTCACACCATCCGAGTATCCTCTTCCAAAAAGATCAAAAAGGAGCACTCTACATCCGTGCGAGGTAGCGAGAGTAGTAGCAAGGGAGTGAAGAGCAATACACGGAGTGGAAATCCCATGGACGAGGAGAACTTTGGGGCCCGTCAACGGACCAAATTCATAGGCTCGTGTACGGCCATACTGTACTATTGGTCAGATCGTATAACAGTATAGGAAAGGGACGATCTTGAATTGAAGGTTGACGAACGGGACTAGGGATGTCACGGGCTCCGGGAAATATATCCGGCGGATACGGTAATGTGGATATTTCTTCGTGGGACAACGTAGGAATTTGGGTTGTTAGAGGACTAGGGATTATTTTAGATTTCGACTTTGCGTCTGAGTTTGGTTTTGACAAGGCAATCTTGGTGATATCTGTGGTTATATACGTATCGCGAAGTGTTAAGAAAAGTAAGGAAGAGGTAGCCAAGCCGGCAATGAGAGATATTGGAATACCGAGGGAGTGGTTTGGTACTATGTTTGCAAATGTATTGTGTACTGAGATGAGACTTTGGGGAATGGTACTCGTGGAAAGCATTATTTCACACACACACAAGAATTGTTGATTTTTTGGTATTTGTGTTATTATCGATTTTGGTGCTTGTGTTGTGTTGTCGAGGGGGTATGTGCCGGACGATTGGGTTTGCCGAATCAGTCCGAATGGGTGGGTAGATTGAGAATGGATATCACGTGTAAAGATTGGATTGGTGATTCTGTAGAAACTAGTCGCCTCTATGTTCGAGAGAGAAAGATAGAAAGATGGCAGTGTGGCAGAAGGGGTTTAGATTTAAGGGATTTAGTAATTAAAATGCGTGTTCACTGCTGCAAGGAAAGCGATGTATCGACAGCTTCGAATTCCGTATGCTTCAAGCTACTAGTCTTAGGAGGATATCCGTCTATTCCATGGAGCATAACTCGATGCATCTTTGTAATCGGGACGTCGACTGAAACAGAGAAGAGTCGCTCATCATTAGCCAACACAGAACTTCCAATATTATTCACCAGTTGAGGTTGTTGAGATGCATTAGTATTTGAATCTTATGCTTGTCATATTTCCATTGACTGGTATTTTCCGGGGTTTTGTGATGTGCTTTTATCTTCCTCTGGATGTAATTATAGTAATTTATGACAGATATGGCTAGCCTAATCATGTGACCATCGTCGAGCTGCTCTAATCTTGCACCTCCGTAATTGCTAGACTGATTTTCATCTGCGTGTTTTCTCATCATCACCACCGACAAATTTCTCATTCACATTGGTTGAAAGTAGCTTTTCGTATTTAGTTTGATCACATCTTCTGAACTTTGTTTGCTTCCTTATTAGTCTTTTGTCCAGCATCTATTCCACTCTGCCTCTGCTATTTTGACACAAATATCATCCTCTTCATTCCTCACAGCAAATTGGGGTTTTGTATCCGTTCAAAATTAGTTCCCAAATACCGTGCAAGATTTGCGATATGTCGGTACTTCTCTTGAACTTCTTGTCTGACCAATGAAAATACATAAGCGGGCAACTGATCCTCATGATGTGCATACATTTGTGTACCCGTCCAAATGGTACGATCTTCTGGAGCCTATGTATACATATGTTATTTTACCTGGGTTTTCATCTCTTGCAGCAGCGGACCGCGAATGCAATATGTACGTGATGCTAACCATGGTCTCTTTTTGCTATGTGATTTGATGTAGGAGAAATGATTAAAAGTGAAGGAGGGAGGGGGAGGCTAAGAATGGGGTCACAGGATGGATGGGTGGATATGCAAAGCGAGACGCTACTGCAAAGTTGATGGCGGGCGGCAGGATCTGGATTTGAAGGGGAGGATGGATATGTGACAAGGGATGGCAATGTTTCTGAGGTCGACAAAATGGGATAGGATAGGATAGGATAGGCGTGATATTTGGAGATTACATGTTGATGTTTCCAAAACATCATGGGGGATGTGAGGAAGAAGTCAGCGGATCAAATTTATTATGTGTGAGGAAAATTGAAATGGAGTAATATGAGACATTTGGTTGTTAACCTTAAATGGATAATAAGACATGTACTTACTGTATGTGTAGGAAAGATGCGAGATGGGGTCTAAGCTGACTCACACTCGCGCGTAAAATATAACGCGAAAGCGCGTCCATACGCGTTTTGCCTTCCTTGTGTGCCCCTCTTTTGGGGAAATTATACGACGCACTTCTGTATAGTAGAGTTATTAGGATAGTTAGTTGGAAATCCAAAAATAATACTTCAAATGCACCATCTTTCAGGGATCTAAAAAGTCTGTGGTATTATGTTGAAAGCCGTTTCATTTGGGAGGATGCTTGAGGTTGTGTGCAGGAGCTACATATTACACAGATAATAGATAAGAAGAAGAGGAAGAAGAGGAACTTCGTGAGTAGGTTTTTCACTTCCATTAACCCTTCAGAACCTGAATGATATCTGTCAAATATTTCCCATCAAACCAGAGACAAGTTGAAAACCATGAGGAAGAGTCTTGGAGGGAAGGGTGAAAGCTACTTCCCAAAGTTTGTTAGATGGCTTAATGGAATAGAAATTGAAATTGAATGGAAGCTAGGAAGGAGTTACTTGATAGAACTTCTGTGTTAGCCGAATTTTATTAATCGATCGCAGAAAGTTTGCACTCCAAGCTTTTCAATTTCGTCCAGTAAGAGTAATAATGATATATTTTGAAAGGTTGTGGAACAGCGTGATGTTTATACGATACAGTAGTACAATAAATAGTATATCTGAGTCTTTGAGTTTTAGTCTTGAGTCTTGAGTCTTGAGTCGGGAGTCGGAATAAATGGCAAGGGGTGTAGCAAAGAGGAAAAGAGGGTAGAGTATCATATTGTAACGGTGAATACTTTGAAAGCGAGGAGGAATTGAAGGGTTGATCAATAGAGGGGAAAAAGATAATAGGATCTAGTCATCCCTCCCTCTCACCGAAAGATTAGATGGAGGGATATTCTAATAAGATAGAAGTGAAAGTAGCTTTCATAGAGCTGGTAATATCTTAAGCTAAATTTCATCAAATTCTTTCTTTCACTTTACTTTACTTTACTTTACTTCGCTTCCCTTCATTTTTACCTCGATTATTTCCATTTTCTCTCAATACATACAATACAATAATTAAATACAATCTTCGCCAAAGACATCTATCTATTAATTACCTACTTACTAGTCGTGCTAGTTTATTAGCGTCTCCATAAATGTCTACTGCAGCATTGATCACATGTTCACAAGCTCATGTACAATATCCCTGTCATAATTTGTTGCACTTGGATGAACATTTATTAACATAATTATTTAACCCATAACCCAGCTATCCGCCCCGTTTGAAACTTTTTGGCCCTCTCGTTCGTCCTTTCTCGTCAAATAGTAACGGAAACAAAACAGTCAAAATAACAACCTAATTGAAAATATCGCAACAGCTTCTTGGTCGCATACGAATATTAAACCTTTTAACAATAGAAGAAAACGGTGCGAATCTTTTGATATATTTTTCAAGGAATAAAAAAAGGATCACAAGGCTTCGACACTTTCCGGCGCATCATTCTTAGGCCTCTGTCGCAAAGCATCACTTTGCTTTTTTGCTTGAAAAATAAACAAATAACATCCATTGCTGCCTACAACATCCAACCTCCAAAATAGTATCAAGATCTCAAGAAAAGATCAAACATATATTGCAACATCACAATCTAGGAAAGGATGTTATTGCCGTCCGCGTTCGCCTGTGGCGATTCATCCCAAGCACTTTCCCAACAATCTCGAAATCACAATCTTCTATTCGCGTCACCACCTCTTTCTCCTACTCCTTCACTGTCTCCCACGCCTGCTATTAGCAGTCTATTTCAATCATGTCGCGCTCTGCAATCTATGGTCACAACTCCGACACAATTACCTTCGCCACCTACACTTCATGCAGATATTCCTTCATCGCCTCCCACGAGGAATCCCCATCCGAGACTGAGATTGCGCATACCTTCTACCGCAAAGAGAGCCTTACCAGAAAATAGCGATAGGAAACGCATTTCGAAACGGACGCCAAGAGAAACCACGAGACGAATCAACAAGAGGAGCAGGGAGACCGATGATGATATGATTTGTGAGAAGATGGGAGATGTCTCGGAAGAAGAGCATAGCAACTCAACACTTCGAGGTCCCAGCACACCAAAACGTAGGCGGAGAATTGCACCGGAAGTTCTACCTTTGGGGCTAGAAAGAAGCGATTTCCATACGCTACGCTTAGCCGAAATGGAGAACCCTGGTGATGATGGCGCATTTGTTTTCAGTGCTGGGAGCACCTCACAGCCTTTTGGGACTGGAACACAAGTAAATGAGGAGGAGAGGGATGCAGAGAAATGGTCAATGGAGGAAGATAGAATTTTAGTAGAGTTGGTGTTGGAAAAGCTCAAGTTGAGTAAAAGTGATTGGCAAGATTGCGCGAGGAGCTTAGGCAAGGACAGAGGGAGTGTGGGGAAGAGATGGAAGAGTCTAATGGGCGCTGGGGAAGTGGGTTTGAAGGGAAGGAGAAAGACGAGGACAAAGTTGCATTCTACTTGGAGTTGATCTCCTTCTAGTTGTGAATATTTTGGGGGGAGTAGGGTCGGAAGGATCTAGTTATCTACTTGCAGTATGCATTGAACTGTCTTGGAGAAAATACTTCATATCATAATAAAGGTGTATTGGAATTTGGGAAGGATATTAGCGAATGGGGGTCACGTGTACATCCAAGGGCCTCGATGTTTTGGTCGGAAAGAGCGGAGGTACCTTTAAATTGGCGTTCATCCATAGTATTAGGGCTTGGAATAGGGGCTACACTAGGTAGGAATTGCATTGGAATCATAATTAAATGGTCTACTTACTGCTAGCTACAATGTATAGCACTTTGTTTAAAATATACCACCTCATGAAGAGTTCTGAACACAGCAAGATCCACTTCGGATCACCTCAATAATGTGAGATGCTATCCGGCCTTACACGTGGAGATATATCAAAGCTCATCTGTCAAGCTCATCCATACAAAGACTTCTCTGCGTATTATTTTTTCGTTAATCAGCTACAGCCTACAAAGCCATCCTATAACTTTGGACCTCGGATAGATATTAGTATTGTCTACTCCCATAAGCATTGCATCGTACCTCCTCTATATTTTCTCATCAACTGATACCATCGTCTATTCCGTTTGTCTTCTAATTCCCTCCTTCGACTTGGCGAATGTCGGATGTATTCCTGAAGGCAAGGGGAGAATGCAATGCAGAGCCCATGCGAAGCTTGTCTGTTTAGTGCCTCCAATATGTTGCATCGTCATTCTAGGACCAGTAATGAGAATTTTGCTGATAAGCACTGCCGAGCATGGATTTTCAGCTATGCAAGAGAAGGACTTCTGAAGGGAAGGTGGGCAGAGTGAAAAATTGAAATGCTGATACATGTGGCTTTGGAAATTGTTTGGGTGGGAAAAAATTGGATTGGGGTCTTTTTGATTATCGTTGTTGCTGGGTTTCTAACTGATGGATCCACACGGTAGTTGTTACTTTAAATCGTCGTTGCAGATTGTTCACAAAATAAAAACTCTCAATTAGCGTGATCTTGAGTGCAAGGTACAAAGACGGAAGGAAAGTATGTTGCATTCCTAGCACAACTAATAGTGACACCTAGATAGCCGATGAGAGCTATGTCTCAGGGGCCTTCTTGACAAAGAGGATTGTGGTGCCACTTCCAGTCCTCATACTTTCATGCCCGCCCATCACTTTTCTTATTTCTTCCATATGCATTCTCAAAACATCCTTTGAGGGGGGTGAGTTAGTAGATAGTCTGAATCAGAGAGAGGAGAAGCGTATATTCCGTCGGATGCAATGACTACTAACCTTCTCAGTTCCCGCTTTCTCTGGGTGTGCTTCCCTCCATCGGGTGACCATACTAGCTGTTCCCAATGCTTTCTCCGCCTGCTTGAGCGTGACTTCTCTTCCGCCAAAGAAGAAATCGTCGGATGCCGGATCAGACAATACGCCATCACGGTCGAAATCGAGTTTTAGAAATTGGGATTCGGGTAATACAGAGGAGGGAATGGGATGGGGGATATTCCATGGGAGAGGGAGATGGTCGTACATATCCCGAGAAAGACGGTTGGGGAGTAGCTCGTAAGGACCTAAGATGTTTCGCTCAAAATTTAGGAAGATTTGGAGAAGTTCGTCGCGATTGGGCGTTAAGGGATGCGGGTAGTAGGATGCTTAGAAGGAGGTTAGGGAGTGGAGTGGGAAGAGGGGTAAGAGGAAATGAACATAGGGTACTACCACGTGTCCATAATGCGACCTGTATTTGTATTAACAGCTGTCTGATCTCCATTTGCGGTACGAAGACTCAAGGTGAAAATGTGATTCTACTGAATAGCACGGAAGTAAAGGAGAGGCTCACTGTTCCTCCGGGCTTTAATGCCATCGCAGCCTGTGCCCAAAACTTATCCATATCGAACCAATGTACCTACAATTTGCAATAATCAATCAAAGCGCCTCTATTAAACAAATAAAAGGATCGGCAACACATACCGCCATAGCAACAGTAATCAAATCCACTGTCCCCTCATTCACATCTTCTAACCCTGCAAACTCCTCCCCGCTCCCAACTACCCATCTAATATCTTTCCCAGCCTTCGTCTTGCCCCCCAGCTCCTTAGCTGCCCCAATCATAGCTTCACCAGCATCACATCCTATTGCTTCTTCAAAATATATAGCGATATCTCGAGTAGCAATTCCGGGCCCACCTAGATCAAGCACTAGATTGAATTGACCACCGGTTTTCCCATGGTGACCTATTACTGTATTATACAATTTGAAGGGATAAGAGAGACGGTGCGCGGCGTATGCTGCGGCTTGTTCGCTAGTGTAGTTGCGAAATGTGGGATCGGAGTTGAGAGTGGAGTCGGGATTTAGAGCGGACATATTGAGATTGTCTGGTGGATTGTGGGAAAGCTTGTTTTGTTTCCTCATATTTTGTGTCACAAGGGCACCAAAGGAATGGAAAAGATATAATGATGAAACTTGACTCGCTGGAACCATAGCTTTCGTCTTTTTATTATGCTGCCTAAATAGGCTCTGGATTGTATGCATCGTACCGATTTTCCCAACGGGAACGGGTCAACGCCTGGAAGCCGCCTCTCCCATGGCTGTGGATTAAAGCACCAATCATGAGCTTGCAGCGTTTGCTAGTCAGATACAGCATTCTGATGTTCCAGTTTAATGTGTTATTCCAAAGGGCCATGGATATGATAAGATACTCATTACTTTCATTGTAACCTGCTCCTTTCATTTTTGCACATAAGTGCACGTCGGAAAATCAACCAGATCCATTGTTCTCGTCAAACTCCTTCAATAGTTGCCGTTCGTATTCGAATTGAGGAGGCCGGGATGGGAGGTGGGGACTATGCTACGATTGCACTCAAAGTTCATTTTGTCCCGATCCAAGCGGGATTTACGAGTAAATATAACAACAGTCACATGGAAGGCAGTTCTAATCGTTGTCAAGCAATTTTCATATTTTCTAGAATTTATCTAAAGAGATCCTATGGAGATATTACGCCCATTGAGTAGCACTAGCAGTACTAAAGCACCACGTATCCTACCTACCCTCTGGCCTTATTAAAACCGTGATTCTCCCAGTTGTATTTATGCTGCAACTATCGATGATGATGTACAGTGCCCCTAAGGGCGACGCTGGTGTGTATTTCCAGATTGAAACAAAGCAGAAGAGGAAACATGAAAGGGGTTTTGCAAAAGAAAAGAAAAGAACAAATGAGAAAAGTATGATTAGTCCATTCCGCCACGTTGTGTGAGCTTTCTCACGAAGAGGTAGCAAGAATTAGGTGTAGGGAAGGATCAAATCGGAAATATGCCGGCAATGCATATATCGCTAAAGGCTGTCGGATTTTTGGCAGCTTGTGAGTTGCAGAATCTTGTTGCGTGATTGATATATGCCTCAACTCAGCCACGAACACGGAAAGAAGCCAACTAATCGTACCCGAAGGAGCGGGCCACAAGGAGCATGTGTCATCCACTCCGATTCAGTTGCATTCAGGCTCGTACTCTTCCTCCTCAGCTTCATCAGCTTCAACTTGGATACAGTCTTCATTGTCATAGTCATCGTGGTTTGGAGTCGTGTCACGCTCCTCATTATTATCCGATAGCTCGTCCATATTCTGATGATGCTCTTTGGTAACTTGACGAGTTTGAGATAGGCTATCAAGAGTGCTGCGTAACGGCTGGCTGGTTGGAGTTTCGGCATCAATGGTGGCGGCGACTATATTAGTGGACTTTCCGCTGCCGCGACGAGTAGCAGCTGCCCGAGTTGTGACCTTGCGGCGCTTGGGAGAGTTTGGGAGAGGGATTCGAGTCTTATGTGAAGCTGTCTCGATGTCATGGTCGTTTGGGTCTGGATTCTCCATTGCCTCGAGAGTACGCTTTCTCAAGAGATTGCGCATGTCGGCCTCTTTCTTCTCCTTACGCTGTTTGGATACAGGAAGACTCGTGATCCAGTTCCAGTCCAACTCATAGTGACTATCAACCTCGTCAGATGTATAACCTGGAGGAAGAGTGCGCTGCTTGGGTTTCTTTGCAGCGCCCTTGCCGACTTTGGCTCGCGTTGCACGTGTGGGGGTAGGGGTATTAACAACAATGTTGCTGAATGTTCCTGGAGCGATACCTCGCGATTGGAGGAGTCTCTCAGATGGCGTCATGGGTCTTGTTGGCTTTGGTTCAGAACGAGATTTGTAGTACATGTGATCTTTGAAATTGCGCTCATCCCGAGTTCGAGCGTTTACCTTAGTCTTAGCGTCCCATTCCAACTCAGCGAGAACTGGGAAATGTATCCTATCGTCAGATACTTGAAGCACACAATCCTGACAGAATTGTATGTTACAGCAATGGCATCTTTGCATGACTTTCCCATCTTCTTCATCTTTAACGTCAACTTTTTGGTTACAAATGTCGCACTTGGTAGTGCGGACAACAACCTGTTTGAATTCCGTATGTCTACTCGGAGCAGGGGAGATCCAGACTCCAGTCTTTGGCAGACTATCGAAGTCGGCAATGTATCGACGCCGTGATACAATGGGAGCTTTGACCGCACCAGTGCCAGGTGCATCCGTCTCAAAACGAACTTTTGACGATGAGGATGAACCCGAGAAGTCTTCGCTATCATTCTCGTCAGAGTCATTACTCTCATCAAAGCTTTCTTCGTCGGGACTGCCCTTCCTAGTTGGAAAAGTAGTACAACGACGATTGGCCGGAGTTCTCTGAGCCATTCTATTGGTAGTCTTACGTCTCTTGGCGGACAACATGGTGGCTATGTTTGACGATTTGTCGAAGTTTTTCAGGCTTTAAGACAAGACGCGTGAGATAGTAGAGATTGATTGTGAAGTTCTGTGGGAGAATGAAGAAGATGTTCGCTGGGTGGCAGTGGGTGGTGACGAGTATTGATTGATTTCGTTGTCGACAATCTTTTTGATTTAAAAGGTCGACTCGAGATGGAAGATCGTAAGAATGATCGACCTTCAGAGGTGAAGTTATAGACGGTAGACTGTAATATGGGAGACTTTCCGATAAAATGATCCAACTTGGGATAGTAGTCCGCAGAGGATAGCTGCAGAGGTATATCGCCGGTACCGTACGAGCTGAGAGTATGGACAAGGTGAAGATAGCTCGCAATCTCAGATAGGTGAGATAGTGTGGATTTGAATAGTGTCTAATTCGATGGCAGAAAGTCGACAAGGTGAAGAATCTAGCAAGCAGGCAAGGATTAGAATGCTGTAGGTTTCTAAGATCTAAAGCGTTGACAATTGTGTATTAGTTTCGGGATTCAAAAAGAAGTGTGATGGAAATATTTTAGGAAGAATCAATCAATCATATAGGGTTGTATTTTGATGCCAATTGCAAAACGCATGAGGGAATGAGGGAGTGAGTTGCTTACTTCGAGTTTAGACTTGATGGCAGAGTTATGAAAGTATGAGCTGTTGGTTCCAAACTGCTGCTTGGGATGTTAGATCGGTGATAACAACAAATAGATTAAGAGTTAATCGAAGGAAAGGAAGGGGGTTGGTTGTGGCATAAGTCAAAGCTGCGTTATAATGGAAGGTTGAGGCTGCTACTTACAAGTTTCTGATCTTGCTGGCAGAGCAAGCAACACCTAATACTTGAATACTAGACGGCTTATTCTGCTATTAGAGAATTGACGTGGAAGATAAGTCGCGAGATAAATGAAATGAAGAATAAGGAGGGAGATGCTATGCACGAGGGGCGTGCTAAAACGAGGCGGAGATTGATACTTACAAGAATTTCAACTCTACTGACAGAGCCACAAATTGCAATCCTCTGCAGCTGAACCACCTTTATAATGTTAGCATGCGATTAGTAAGAGGAGATAGATGGTGAGTTTGAAATTGAGTAGGGAGCGATGGGAATAGCACTGTCGACCGAGGCTACTCTGGGGGGAGTGAAGGAGGTATTGCTTACAAGGAACTAATTCTCCTAGCAGTAATGCGACGGTGTTGTCGGATCTAGGATCACACGTTTTAGGAACGATGTTAACCCTTGAGTGAAATATTCGTCTTTTAAGAAGTCGATGCCAGTTGCTACGTGCTCGATTTGAGAAACGAAAGGTCTGTTTGCAGGCCCGCACAAGTTCAAAGGATATCAAGACCTCTGGCTAATCACAACTTCCAGATATAAGAGAGGTTACCCAGTAAGTCGTTATGATTTCTTTGTCTTGAGCTTAGTATAAGTAGAAGGATACTGAAATTTGTGTTGGAATGGTAAAGGAAGAAGTTGAGATTGAGGTTGTGTTGGACAAGAGTAAGTGGACTTTGAAGAAAGTCCTTCGACCCTTTTTGAAGAAGATGGAATGATAAAAGAGGCTTAGCTTCAATTGCGGGATATTACAATACCTTGTTGTACCTGGTCAACTTTAAGCTCTGACAGGACGGGAGACAGGGGGGAATAAAACCGTTGAGAATAAGTGGTACCGTCCCGTCTACGAGGAAGATTCTGCTGCTGTACCGTGCTGCAGCCTTGTCATGTGGAAGTTGGGGGACCCTTTGTTGTGTTGACGTGGGACTAAAAAGCTTTCTGATTGGAGAACGAGGAAGAGATCCGAAGATGGAAGGTTATGGAAGGAAGAAGTAGCCAGTCAGGAGTCATGGAATTGTCTGTATATCAAGCTAAGTTCAAAGACTACAGTCAAATTTTGCGCACATGAGGCAGTGCTTGGTCATTTGCAGCTCCTAAAATTCATTCAGAGTCATTAACTAGTCCGTCCCAACTTCTGTTGACGTTTCGGATCGTACGATTCGCACGATACTGCTTAGATCACTACTTGATACGGCTTGGGAGGGGTTAGCAGAGCCGTTAATAGGGGGTCGAGTGCGAATGATATTATCGGGGAATGGCAAAGGATAATAGGAATTCACCACACTTGAATACTGCTAAGATTACTACTTGATGTTGCTCAAAATACGCTAGTAAGGCCATGAATACCGAGCGGAGTACCAATGATATTAGCAAAAGCTAACGGATAACAATATGAATTACCATCTGCATCTACTGTATTGTGTCCTGGCTTACTAGATCATATCGCTCAACAAGGATACCAGTTTGAGAGAGCCTGGCAGAGTATAGCCATCGTCAAACTAGACCGGCTTTGGGTACAAGTTTGCATCGAAGACAGAAAGAATGCGCATGTGTCACTTGAATGTTCTGATACAACAAAAAGCTTTATGAGACGTTACTTTCATCGTATTGAATAGTGTAATCTAAATTAACTAGCTAAGTATATTCTTTGAATCTCCCAGTGTAGTTAGAATAGCAATATAACTTTCAATGCTAAGGTGTGTTTGCTGTTAAAATTTCCGGCAGAATGGAACGAGCAACGTAATTTGTGGCTGCTGAATTAAGTTTGATACGACTTTTAGGCACATATTCCTTGGAAATGACTATTCCGTCATGTATTATGAGATTCCAAACACTCGTGGGCTGTAAGTTCCATTTCTATCTTCCTCCTGATCCCCCCTTCATTCGTTACCAACCACTAAGTCATAAGACCTCGACGCTTTCTGCTATTGAATCTTGGTGTCGTCTTCGAACTCCAGTATTGTAATTAAAGAGACGGTCATCTTGTGTATACTCGCAGTACTTTAAGAAGTCTGTATTAAAAGCTGACCGGGTGTGGGAGGTAGGGTTGGAAATTCTGTCGACAGAGTCGGTCACTTCACCACTGTTAAGTTATCAACCATCGTAACGCAATGATGCCCGTGAATCTGGTAGCCGCTCACATACTTAATATTTGATACATCTCTATCAGTGCTGTTCAGAAAATCTTCAATATATCGATCATTGCGCTGCTGTTGAGAGGAGTGGCAGTTTGTACGAGCCAGCTGAAATCGCAATTTCAACAGCAATCCACCTCCATTGAACCAAATAGTCTGGATAACCACCTTCAGCAATTGATACAAATGTTACTGGGCGAATTTCAGGTACTGAGAGGTCTAGAGGTACTTCACCGGTCAAGAACGCGCAGGTCGTTAAGTAAATATTTGTAACGTTGCACCATGTCGACAGGCTTCTCGACCAGATCAGATAGAGTCAGAATTCGGGACGGATCAGTATGCTAGCCACTCCCTCTGACCTTGCTCGTCGAGTTACTGTAATCTTCAAGCTGCTAGATCCTTAACCCTCGACATAACCCTGGCCCCCAATCGACATGTGTGTTCCAGCTTAATATCTTCAGTTGTATTGATTGTCCCAGTTAGAACACCCTTCTAGCTCCTGTATCTTTGATCTTGGTTGCTATGTCGAGTTGTAGAAGTATTAGAACGGCCAATTTCGATGGTAACATAGGTAAGCTCCTAACGTATTGTACTCCTGTCTGGTTAGCATAGTTTGACAACATCACAATTTCGCCCTAATCATGGATAATTCTAACAAACTTGCCAACTTGGAGTAATCCTCAGGGCCTTTTCCGCCTGAATTATGCATTTAGACAAGGAAAGAGCGCGGCTTTCCCTCTTTCTTCCCCTTTCGATCCCGTATAAATCATTCGGAGTGGCTTTGATGCTGATACTCCACGAGAGGGCAACAGCTTGTTCTAAGCCCACATAACACATACCTAATAGATTTTCCGTTCCATAGATATAGATGTAATGTACGTCTGGTGGGAGTAAATCGGTCCAACAGAAAGTCCAATGCGGAAGTAAGGGCATGAAAGGGGTGGGTTTCGTAAGGGGCCGATTTTTGATAGAATCTTTGGTCGGAACTGTTGCTGCTGAAACTGTCCCTGGAAGAAAATATGATATCCAGAATGCCCGGTAGTCACTTTGAAAATTGGTGACAGTACTCAAAGTGGGTCGAGAATCAAATAGTCATCCTACGAGGTTTTCAAAGCTGTTGGGGGGCGACTGTGACATTGTACCCGAGTGATACCATATATATGTTTTAGGTAGTCGGTTTGAAAGGTTAAGTGAAGGAGAAGTATCTAATGTGCGTTTAGTTTGTATATAAACTTGAAGTGACTGGTATATTGTCCGTTCGAGGTGGTGCTGAGAGAGGAGGAAATTTGTGAAGACGATGCGCTGAATCATTGAAGTGTAGACTTAGAGGAATTATGCTATAAAATGAGAAGAAAAAGTGCGTAGCTCTTTATCAACTAATGAGGAGAATATTGTCTTCGTTAGAAATAGGCGTTGTGGAGACAACACCCGAGAATTGATATCCCTTCCGAGCACGCGTAATTTTCTACCAAGGTATAATAATACATGGAGAGATCTTGTTAAAGTTTCTGCATCCCAATTTGATACCATGATGTTTCCATTCTAAATTGTCACAAAATGTTTTGGTTCACTAGCACAATTTTACGGCTGCCTTAGAAGAAAGTCCAAGATGTTTGAAGTTTTGATTTCATTCCGAAACGCATGATATGGATTTGTGACTAAAACTTGCAGCTTTTGACTACAGATGTTGGAAGGCACCCGGATTCTGGGAAAGAAAGCCAGTCACTTACAATGGCCCATCATGATTATGATTTTACCGCTCAATGATGCATTACCTTCGCTCACGTACAATAGCCCCGAGTCACAAGTATCCATATGTGAATCGGAGTGCAGTCATAGAGCATTGAAAACGCCGTCGCCGTCACTTTCTTAGTCACAAATCGCGCTTATTCTGGTCGGAGACTGTTAGCCTTAATGTTTGGTGCACTATTGACTGGAGAAGAAAGTACTTTATGTCAATTTAGTAACGTTCTCAAGCATTCCCAAACGGTAAGATGAGGGGGCTAGTTAACTGAATTTGGGATGTACTGTGGCTATCAACCTTTATCTACCCCCTTGTAGGCTTTCATAAACAACTCTTTAAATTCTGTGATTGGAAATGAACCTTTGAATATACCAAGTGGCAACAAGGAATATTTGCTTGATTTCCGTCCAGTATAATGTATTACTATACAAGCACAAGCCTTCAGTACGATAACTTGCCACCTCATAAAGAAATATTAGATCAGATATTGCTAATACGTATTGTCTTCTATCTTCTGCCTTCTACTGATAGCCTGCCAAGATTTGCAAAATCAAAGAAAAATAGATCAAGATAAGCTAGCTTTGTTATAAACTCTTTGCAGTTCCAACTCATATGTTGGTATCACTAGGGCTCATGATGCTCTGTTTTGTGATAGGAGTTGGACTTTTCTTTGCTTAATCCTTTTCTTCTTGAGGTTTCCTCCATATCCTTTGTCTGAATTCATTCATGGTTATTCTTCAGCTGAATGTGGTTTTGAAAAGGGTCAACTTCGGATCTCAGTTGTCATCTCTGTTGGCTCACATTATTAGTGAATAGGACTGTCCAAGTCTAACTTGGGATTTATTACATTGAATGGAAAATAGATTGCAGCTTGACTAGCAATGAGAATTAGATCGACCTTGTGTTCCAACAACTCCAAGTCACTAGAACACTATTTCCTAATAACTGTTTGAGTTAAACTGACGAGCGCTTTCTAATTCAAGGACTGAAAATTCAAAGTCCTAATCATTTCAAGGTACATCATCCCTCAATTATCCAAACTCAAGCCTATCACAACTACCAACTGGCAAGGGACGCATGCAACAAAAAAGATGACTTCTCAAGTTGCGCCAATACCAGAAGCAGGGCAAAATGTCCATAAATCAACTATTTAACACTCAAAAACCTTACAAACATTAGGGTCCCAACAAGGAACCAAAGAATAAGTCGACCTTGTGGTGCTATTGTTTGCATTGAGCCTGACATCACAGCTAGATTGACTACTCTTAGCAGTTAAGTAACCGCAATGAAAGAAACAAGGCTTGAGAATGTACCCAGCTTACTCAAGATAGCTTACAGCTGCAAAACAAATAATCTGACCTGCTCAGCACAAAAAGGTACATACCACATATGCAGAGATATTGTTGTTGGCATAGCTAATCTAACTACAGGAAGGCGAACTTCAACCCAATTATCTACAAAATTTGTTAGATACAGTCTAGAAAGAGGCATCTGGTGGATATATAACCATCCAAGCAACTTCCAAGCTAGAGAGCTATATTTCCTTCGAACATACCTCTAAGAAAAAGAAAGAAACCCGAAATTGAATGATTTCCCAGCTCTAGATGCTCTTTCTCATTCAGATCGTATATTTATAAAAAGGGGTGTAAAGGGGTATTTACCGACTCAGCCGACCTGACCGACTGCTCGACCTCTCCAAGCAATAAACACGACAATTCAGACAATTCCCATACACGACCGAATCTGCAATTTCAGAAGGAGCCTTTAAAATCAATATTAGAACCCAGAGACGTGTAATTACTTGTGTGTCCAAGATCTGTAAACCAGAAGGGGTGCTTATTGATGCCTCACCTGGCAAGGTAGAAAATTATTTTTCCAGAGTCAGTAGTGTAGAAATGTGTCTGGACTATCAGCCTTCTAGTTCAATCACAACATTGAGAGATAGAAGATAGCAAAGGAGGTGGAATTAGCTCAGATGAAGAGACATATGATATTGTCGAGCAATTAGTTTCCTTTTTGATTGTAATGGGTATTGAATTTGTGATTGACTA
Organism: Sclerotinia spermophila; assembly: GCA_038090695.1. Taxonomy (NCBI): domain Eukaryota; kingdom Fungi; phylum Ascomycota; class Leotiomycetes; order Helotiales; family Sclerotiniaceae; genus Sclerotinia; species Sclerotinia spermophila. The sequence continues at coordinate 25,436 of JBBMOJ010000230.1, read as the reverse complement.
ACTCATTCTCCACTTTTAGACAACTGTTCACTCACTTCTATACGACTCAAGACTGTTGCTATTGCAGGAATTTCTCTGCTGACCAGACAATCATCAATGTAGCGTCTTTACTCGAACTCGCGAAATGAATACCTGCATATTCAAGTCACAAACAAGAAGGCTTTTTGATATCTCATTCTGCCAACCATTTCCCTTATCTAAACTTTAAGAATTTTGGTAGATCTCCGCATTCTCCCCTTTACTTTTCGGCAAGATCAACTACAACGCTTATTCACGAGTTGAGACACAGGTAACTCTTCTGGAAATTATAAATTCTGATTACGAGTTAGTGTCTAAGGGATTACATGAGCACAGGGGTTTTGGTTGTTAGCCCGATGGTGTTAGCAGCAGTCTCAAATTATTGTTTGCTGGAAGAACTCAAGACCAAAGTCATAAGGGAAGAGAAAAAAGCGGACTGACAGAACAGGTACTGAGCAAAGATGGATCTACTGCCGATGCATATAGTCGCAAACATTAGTATGGAGGTGAGATGTGAAAGTAGTCCCTTTTTCCACTCTGCTTGATTCCCAGTCTCCAAACTGGTATCATTCGCTACCTTCTTGGCACTGCTATAATTTTCATCGAGAGACGGTGAGTTTTGGCATATGCTCCTAGAGGGCAGGGCTAGAGCAAAGAAAGTAACTAGGATCGTGCCAAGGAATATTATGGATAGGGAGAAATAGGCATTCAACTGCATGCTTGGGACTCGGATCCCCTTGAGTTCTACTTATTCATACAATTATCTCATGATGGCATAACCTATATGAACTGAATGGATAATTTCGCTGTTTTATTTTGTTTGAAATGCCAGGAAGTGTTATTCTTCAAGTGTTGATGAAATTAGATACATATTTAAAAATATAAAGTGTAAGTATTTAAAAGTGTTTGAAAAAGCTAGGTAATGTGTGACTGCTGTCTGCAGAGATTATCAAGAGCCGGCGGGCCATCTGATGATATAAGTTACAGAATTCTTCAATAGTCATCATCATAATCGTCATCATCACACTCGTCGTCGCCACCATAGCCTCCACCTCCTCCATGTCCACCGTTGTTTCCTCCTCCTCCATGTCCCCCGTTGCCTCCCCCTCCTCCTCCGTGGTTTCCATTGTTTCCTCCTCCATCACCATCACCATCACCATAACCATCACCAAGATTCAATGCATTTACTTCAGCGCAGAATGAAGACCATAAGCTTGACCACTGCGTGTACTCAGGTTGTGTGGTTATGAACATTCCTGCTAGGTTTGCAGACGCAAGCAGATTCACGAGAGCAGTCTGTTGCGTTGTGGTTCCAATGAAATCATGGATTGCATACGTCGTCTTAGCTAGTAAGGATTCATCCAAACTAGTTAATGCAGATTGATTGAAGTTCGCATAAGATTCTTCGAATACGTTGATGCTATCAGCCATTGTGTAGAAGGACGCATCGACCGCAACACCGGGATTGAGAAATATGTAGTTTTTACCAGCTCCTAATGATGTTTTCGCGTATGTGGTAAGTGTACTCATATATGAGAATGTTGAATTGTTCGATGGCGACTCGTCAAAGAAAATGCCGCCTATTGGAAGTTCGGTTGGTGTGTTCCACTTGACATATTTATCGATGTCTGCTTCAATTTCCAAAGCATCACGATTTCCGTAAGAGGTATAGACATAGCCTAGAGTCAGGACGTTTGTATAGCTACTCAAGTTTGTAAGGCCCGCAACATAATTGATATCTGGGTCCGTAAATGCTAAATTGGGAGAAACAATCACATGAAACTTGAGATCCGGATTAGCGACGATTGAAGTGGTAAGTGTACTCCATGAAGTCGAATTGTATGGATACATGTAAAGTGGAAGGAATACGAAAGCTGGCAGAACCATGATGATGACGAGGATGTATCCGTTACACGGATTGTCTGAAACCAAATGAGCGAAAATGAGCGAAAACGAACGAAAACCAGTAACACAAACAAATGCAAACTATAGAACGTGCATCATAGCAGAGAAATATAGAAACGTTACAAGAGGAGACTTCTCCTTCATCAAAGTTTACTTTCCTCATCTGGCCATACGGTCGAAGAAATACGATACTTGGCAAATGTACCATTGAAAATTTAGCTGGCCTGTACATAGCATATGCTACTGTATTTCTCAAGCTGAATTTCTTCATTGCAATATATATGCAAGCCTTTCATGACACCTTCCAAATGTGTATGATTTGGCTTCAATTTACGCGGCTGGACTGAAAGAACAAAGGTGGAAAGCTTAACATATTCAATATGTTAGGTAGGAGTATGCCATGTTGAGGAAATGAGATGGATGTAGTGGCTGGATAAAACTGAGGGTTGAAGGGGAAAATGAAGGGGAAAATGAAGTTTTCTTAGCCTTTCGCTTGCAGTCAGTGGAAAACCATAGCCCTATACCCCTACATTTCCTCTTCCTCTTCGGCCTTGTCGGAGAAATATTGTAATGTAACCCTCACAAACGACACCATCTAAGCTACTCGTCTTTTAATAATCCTTCTTTCATCTAAATTTTGGCCAAGATTTCAATGCAGAAAAAGGCTTACGATCCTGAATTATTGCTTATTCTTCCATCACCGCTCCAGTAACAGATTTGTTCCCCTTGATCATAAAACTCGATCCCGGGCTTGGAAAATGAGTCGGTTCCTTTACATTTTCTGGTTCGGCTAATAAAAATGCGACGTCTCATCATCGTCGCAATATTGATACAGTAGTTAAGAACTCTAAGGCTTAAATTCCTCAAGACTACCATGATATAATGTCGCGACCTTTTAACCCAAGTCTGCCATTACCTCTGCAGGAGCCAGTTGTTGCGGAACTAACTTCTAAGACTTCTGCCTTCTGACAGCCTATCACCCAAGCAAGCAAGGCTTATATCTGATAACGACCATAGATCATCTTTGGTAGTCAAAACCGATTTTGTGTTACAACAGCGTCACATAATGAGACTGCGTTCTGTCAATAGAGTCAGCTAGGTATTATTCTGACATGACAATATTGGCTGTTACTACCCATCCAAGTACTTGGGATATCAAACTAGATCTACCAGGGTCTTGGCATGGATGCCTTTCTTTTTGGTTTTTAGTAGCAGGCACCGAGTATTGCGTACACTACCTTGGAAAGCTAATCTACTAGATGTTCTCAATTGCTGGAATTCTCTCTCTATTCTTCTTCTTTTTTTGGTTTTCATCTTATTTCCAGTGGAAAGTTCATTCCTCGAATCTTTGCTTTCGTCTTCCTTTTTTCCCGACGAGCGCTCCCGTTGCTTTATCATATTTCACTGCATCAGGATGGCTGACTTTTAGTAGCCGTTTGCGTAAAAAGTTGTCGATCTCAATCCTCGTACCAAAATTCGTTTATTGACGCCACTTTCCTCCTGTCGTGTAGACTAGGATTCGGTATTTTCATTCTAACGCCCCATGCTTGTCTTCATTTTGTATGTTCTTGAATTCAACGACAGCTCCGCTGCTATGCGGATGATTCTCAAATTTACTACAGCATCCGAAAATATTCTTCTTTCTGCTGTTGCTCCCCACAGCAATAAGTTAAGTGACAGTGGGTCTTCACCACTGCCATTGAGATGTAAACTTTCTCATGGTTGTTCTTCTAAATCATCGATAGTTCCCTCAACGCTGCCATTGGTCTCGGGCAATCGTTTCTCGTTCCACTTTGAACTCTACACTTTCATCGGCCTCTGCTGCGAAAGAAAGGTCTTCAAGCGTGAAGAACCACTGGGCTATCAAAAGAGCTACTTTGAATAGTACAGTAAGTGGTTCGATCCATGTTGCATATCACCAAACTATCGAGATGACACGTCTCTAATCTAGAGGAAAAGAAGCCTATAGATGACTCGTTATTCGTTTACCAAGAGCTTATTATCTTCTTGCCTCTATACAGTTTGAGATGATTAGTCCACACTGTTCTCTTTTCATTGTCTGGGTAGAGATCACCCAATACTCAAGGAAGGTTGATATAACCAGCTCAATCAAACACAAAGATTCTCGAGATGCAACATTGAACTCACCAAGTGCAGAAGCCTTGATTTTTCAAGACCATATAATTAGCCTTAAACTAACCCACAGCTCTCTCATGTGATGCCTTGAGTGATAATCTAAGGGTCGATAGATTGAAGCAGCTAAACTTGCTATTCGAAGATGCGCAATATTGCATCCGAGAATTTTAACTCTCTGGTGCTTGCTGCGTTTTGATATTTTTGTTTTGTTTCTGCGTCTTGATAAAATTTCGCTGGGCATTATTTGTCTTGCTAATTACAGGATCTGCTTTTGATCAACCAAGAAAAAAAAAAGAAATGACATAGCTACTTGAACTTTATCTTACTGCAGGTGCAGAGCAACGTTCCAATTGTCTATTTATGTCCATGGATATTATCATCCCACTCATGTGCGCAATTAGGGTTCGCATTCGGAACTATTTTGAGTGGATTGATACAATCTCGAGCATGCAATTGCGGGGAAGCTGAAGATTCGGGTAAATCTCTCGAGCCTGCAGTGCTACAATGAGTGCTGTAAAACCACCTGCTTATTCGCTAATTCATTACTCTTTGCATATTGCACTCTTATCGCGAACTTCCGACCTTTCGAAATAGGCATATAAGATGCCGATCAATACCTCACTATCTGTTCCATCGAACTCACCTTAAAGAAAGGTCGACTACGAATATCCAAGGTGATTTTATATCACAATTGAACATTTTCGGTTTCTCGTTTCTAGAACGTCAATGTATACCTCAACTTTGAAACGCCTGCTCCTTGTCGGAGGTGTGTTATGTGATGTCTCTGCCAGTACTTCGGTGCTTCAGCCTACTCCTCCAATGGGTATGTAACTTCCTAATGCAGCAATATTCATAATAATCTCTAACTAAGTCAAGGATTCAACAATTGGTCAGCATTTATGTGTGGTCTTAATGAATCGCTATTCGTTGAGACAGCCCAGGCGATGGTGGAGAAAGGCCTACTTGCAGCAGGTTATAACCGACTTAATTTAGATGATTGTTGGAGTCAGGGCAGTCGAGAATCGAACGGTAGTCTACTGTGGAACCCCGAAAAGTTTCCACGCGGTCTTCCATGGTTGACTAGCTATCTGAAAAGCCTTGGTTTTGATTCCGGAATTTATACCGATGCTGGTATAAATTCCTGTGGTGGGTATCCGGGTTCGTATGGGTACGAGCAGCTTGACGCTCGAGCTTTTGCCTCGTGGGGCTTCGATTACCTCAAGGTTGATGGATGCAACATGCCTGTTGCAAGTGAGCAAGAGTATGAGCGTGTTTACGGGCATTGGCACAGCGTTCTAAGTGCATTGGAGAACCCTCTCATCTTTTCAGAGTCTGCTCCGGCATATTTTGCGGAGCAAGACAATCTAACAGATTGGTATACTGTGATGGACTGGGTTCCGAAATACGGGCAGCTTGCTCGTCACTCGCGTGATACACTGGTCTGGAACTCAACTTCATATTGGCCGGACATAACTGGATGGGATTCTATCTTATTCAACTACGGACAAGAAGTAAGATTGGCGAGATATCAGAAACCTGGGTACTTCAACGATCCAGATTTCTTGATTGTTGATCACTTCGATCTATCGCTAGATGAAAAGAGGTCACATTTCGCTATCTGGGCCTCACTATCGGCGCCTCTCATTATCAGTGCTTACGTTCCTGGATTCAGTGCAGATGAGGTTGCTTATCTCACGAATAAAGACCTTATAGCTGTAAACCAGGATGCATCAGCATTGCAGGCTACACTTGTCAGTCAAGATGGTACATGGGATATTTTGACCAGGGATCTGGCGAATGGTGATCGACTTCTCACCGTAATTAATCGAGGCAATATTACCGCCAGCTACAAAGTGCCATTTCAAAGGATCGGTATATCTGCATCAGCAGTTGAAGTCAAAGATCTTTGGACGGGGAAAATTTCATCCACATCTAAAGCAGTCACCGCCGTTAATGTTCCTTCGCACGGTACTGCAGTATATCGTATCTCTGCTGGATATGGGAACCTAAACGTCAAACCGACCGGTATGATCTTCAATACAGCATCACTAAAGGTTCTCACCTACTCTCGTCAAGGCTTAGCGTGGGAAGTCTCTCTTGGATCAGACGAGCAGGTGTGGCAAACTGATGAAGATGGGAGTATCAAGGGAATATTTAATACTTCTAAGTGTCTAACGGATTTTGGAGGTGGAAAGGTATCACTGATTGCATGTTCTGGCAAAAAGAATCAGAGATGGGAGTACTATGTTACTGGAAATCTCGTAAGCCTTAGTACTGGGGCATGCTTGGCTGAGACTAATCATGGCGATGTTGTGACGGAGAAGTGCCAGTTTGAAACAAACAGCCAAGTGCTTGGTTTGCCTAGTGGAATTGATGTCATTGGACAATAAATATACTGGCAGTGTTTGAAGAACGTTTTATTTCCCCAAGATCATACATACATTGCGTACTAAAAGCACATCAATATGGCTAGTATTAGAAAATACCACATGATATGTATATAGCCATAATTTCCTGTTAAAGTCAGCTGCTAAACACCTTTTTATTTTTTATGATTACGCAATTACTTCCTCTGCAGTTATCAATCGTAACATGGCACATGTAGCTTCTTTTTCAGCTTGGGAAAATACGACGAGAATATTCATGCGTAAAAGAAGCAAGTTCTGCTTCTGCTTCTGCTACGTTACAACACAATACCCCGCCAAAAACAGCCCCGCATCAATGTAATGGACCGACGGATGTTCAGACTCCGATAATATCCCGTCACATCGCATCTATCAATATCATCACCTGATATGGCATTTTCAGCATTTCACAATCGGCACCTAGCCATATAACATTTTGCTCGTCCCTGAACCTATCTACTTCTTTCTGAACAATCATATTAAGGAAAATGCCGGAACAAAAATCAAAACTCCTTGACTCTCTCGAACAAGATGGCTTTGTTCTCATCCCCTCTCTTCTGAATCAGGTAGAGATTGATTCTCTCCGACTCGAAGCGAAAACAACTATCGATCTCGCTCGCTCTGGCTCATGGCCACATGTTCGAACACTCCCCAAACAATTTCCACCTTGGAATATAGGAGAAGGGGAGTCACCTGCGAAGGATGGGATTTGGGGTGTCCAATCTCTCATGAATCCCAAACTTCCAACTTCGCCATCCTTCATCAAGATATACTTCTCGGATAAGATGTTAGGTGTAGTGAAAGAGCTTCTGCAATGCGAGGACGAAGATTTAGTCATGGAACTGTTCAATCTCTTGATTCGTCCTGATCGAGACTTCGAACTTCGTTGGCACCGAGACGATATTCCGTCTTCTGCCACGGCGGAAGAGGAACTCGCGAGACTAGCGGAGCCCGCATGGCATGCACAGTGGAACATGGCATTGTATGATGATGCTTCTCTAATTGTAGTTCCGAAGTCTCACAAGAGAGCGAGGACACTTGCAGAGAGAGATATGAATGAATATGAAACTGGAGTACAGGACGAGATTAGAGTAGAGATGAGAGCGGGAGATGTGGTGTTTTACGATAATAATATTTTGCATCGAGGAAAGTATGAAAGTGGTAAAGAAAGGGCAACACTGCACGGGAGTGTGGGTCATCGGAATGGTAAGGGCGTGAGAGCCAGAAACGTACTGCAGCATGGATTGAGGGAGGTGAGTTGTATACATCCTACCCTTTGAAACGAATAGCTGTTGCGTGACAATGCTGATCTGTTTGATAAATTCAGTGGGTTGGCGATATTGATCTTAGTGTATTGAATGAAGAAGAGAAAAAGAGAGCCGAGGGAATGAGAATGAGATTGTTGAGCATGGCTGAAGAGAGTGGAGAAGTGGGCTATTCATTGGATGGCTGAGATAGAATAATGGGTAGGAACTGATAACACATGATAGGGGACAGGTATTCTGCAAACATTGTGCATTGGAAGTCCAGATAACTTGAATATATGTTATCTCTAGCCAGTGAGAAGATCTTCAGGTTCTTAAGATGTTAGTGAATTTATTCTTGGTATTTTTTAGGTGCGGCTAAGTTACAAGAGGTGTTCGTGAGTATAGCTACTAGGAACTTTCCACACATTACCAGTCTTCTCCATTGAATGTTCAGTACAGTTTTCTGAAGCTTTGTACAGTTCGCTTACTGTAGCGCCTGCTTTAGCTTCCCGAGGCCTTTCTCCTAGTGAATTGACATCATCAGTCTCAATACCCGATCTTTCTTTGGCATATCAACATCGTAATATCAATTGCTTATCCGCAAGCTTTCCTGTCTTCCATCAATATTTACAGGTCGCCAATTCTCACAAAACATCTCCCTCTGCACTTAATAATCTACAGAGTTATAAAGCAAATTAATTGCCACCTCAGTCTTCTCTCATACATACCCCAAAACTGGATCCCAAACCCCCACAAGAGCGGTAATCTGTCGTCTGAGTCATTTAGCAGATAAATACCACTGGAAGACAATAGTAAATTGGATCGTATGAACATTACGGCTTCTTGCCTTCTCTGACATTTGCCATCGAAATCATGGATCGACAAGACAGAATGAATGAAGCCAAGCAAGAGATAGAAGCCATGTTCGAAGACTTAGATGACAGCGATGCGGCCGAGATGGTTAAAGTCTGCCAGAGTGCAATTGAGACCATCGAGATGAGATGTGCGAAGAAACTCAGAGTCTTTAAAGAATTCTACGAGCCCCTGCGTCGCAACGACACCGCTGAAGTGATCACCAACAAGTACTACCAGCTTTACCAGGCGCTCCCCGCTCTGGAGAAATTGCGAGATCTGGGTATGGATTCTTTGCCACTCCATTCAAAGGAATTTCGGACTGACGTGGAACAGATCATACAAGAAAAAGCACAAAGAATGAGTTGAACAACCAAGTAATGATTGCCGAAGGAAAGGAACGGCTCGAAGATTTAAACAGCAGAAATTGGAAACACGACTCCGACTTACCAAAGGCAAAATTTGGAAGTGTCGACAAGTCGACCGAAGTTTGTTATTCTAAACGTATTGACGAGGGCTTTGCTGGCTCTGCAAACGGGGCAAGGAAGAAATATGAACTGTTGAATGGGGGACACAAGGTTATGGTTAGGTGATTCCATTGTGACAGGTCGTTAGGAAGAACATTGATCATGCATACCACTAGAAAGAGAAAAAGCATCAATAGTCCTCAATGGGCGCCGAAAGATGGGGTTAGTCATGAATAAGAATAAAAATCGGGGTTTTTGTGACCAATTGGCGATATTGCCGTGCTTATAATGCTGATCTTTATCGATGTGAAATGAACTGATTCAACCAAAGCCATGTATGAATCAGACTGATGATTCAAGAGCATTTAAAGGTGAAATATCATTAATTTGTTGATGGTCTAGCTACATTCCTCTGGCACAAAGCACCCCGAAATCCCAGATTATTTTCAATTACTTTCGTTCGGAGTGATATACTTAGGAGCAAGGGACAAGAACAACCCCGGATGAAACCCCCTTTGGTAATATACCCAGCACCACATTTGTGACGGTTGGTGGTGAAAGAAATAAGTGGTGTCGCCTTGGTAGTCAAGACGTGGTTGGTACAGAAAAAGTAGCTATCATCCCTCTCTAAAGTGTAGCCATACCCTCTCAATGAACAAGAATACACTTACGCTCTTATCCTGAGAAGGTGCATACTAAATACTGTGCCGGCATCTCGCTTCGGATATAATACCATTTGGTGGACGCAAAAGGAGGGCTGAGATACAAAACGGAGGAGATAGATTCAAGACAAAGATCATGAATGATTCTCAATTTCAGTTTCCATGTATGGTGCAAAGACTTAGTCCTAGGGTAAATTGGCGGACAAACAGGCTTCTCAATATTTGGATGGGGAAAGAATGTATAGGAAGATCTTCACTTTATTTACAGTCAAGTGTCTATCCAAAGTGAAGCTACCTAGAGTTCTTGACTCTAAATTGTCAGTAATATATCTGATTAGCCACCCCAATCTGTCTTCATTGTTTGGACATCTTCAGTGAGTATTGAGAAGGGATGAACAGAGTCTCTACCTTCATTGAAAACTACTATTGCTCATCTTTATCAAATGATGCGATGTTCTAGACTTTACAGTTTCGCATAGGAAAGACTAAAGGGAGGACATAGAAGTGCTAGAAGGGTCTACTTATTTATACTTATAACAACACGAATATTAATCCCACTCCAGGAAGTACTCTCGGACTATTGTTGCATATGATTGTTTGCAAATCGCTAATTCTTTCAATATGATTGCCAAATCAGTCAATGGGCAACTGAAGACACTTCAAGGTGAGAGAGTTGGAGCACAATATAATTAATGTATTAGTAGAGGATTGGATATTGTGTCTGCGAGAGAAACTCATTGTGTTCTTGATGTGGAATAGAAGAACAATTTTATTATTTAGCAGGTGCTGGATTGGTACTTGGTGCACTTTTATCTTCCTCTTACGTACGGGTTAAAAATGATAGCATAAAGCAATTACCTTACCTAGAACCCATATCTGTTGTGCTCAGTATACCGACTCACAAGTAGGATTTATGTTTTTGCTACAGATCTTAGTTTTACCTTCTCTTCACTTCAATCCAATAATAAACCATAAAGCCTACTGGGCCTCATCAATGTGAAAAGGACACCGCAGGTATTCAAAACCCGCTAGGGCTAGTTTTCAAAGGGAGCCCTTGCGGCTTAGAGAAAGCGTACTCCATACGCAGATATCCGTGGTTGAAGATTACCTTCCTATTTTATCATGCTAAATTCGTTTTCTATTCTGAATTTAGAACATCCATCCTTCTAACTTTATTCCCTGTCTGATAGCTACATTGCTGTGCCTCTGACCTGGCTCAAGATCAAACAAAGCAAGGACAGGATGAAAGGATAGAAGCCAGTGATTTGACTGTACAGATCCTGCCATTTCCTAAACGCGACAGAGTCTTTGTACATCGCAGCCAGAGCTCCGTTACATCAGGGAGTTGGTACCGAGCAAATCAATTTTCTGAGAAAACGGACCAAATAGGTAAAAGAGTACACCGAGTCAGCCCGATAGCGGTTCCGAAATCCCACTTTACTCGTACCGCTACCTCTATCAAACTGTCAAAATTCTGACATATCGGCAGTTCCAAACGCAGTCAGCTTAATTCGGGACTTTCGTGGTCGATGCCGGCTATGCAAAACAGACTATTCGCATGTAACTAACTGAAAAAAAAAAAAAAAATCAACAGTTGGAATATGTAGATTTGTTTTCTACAGATCCGGCAACAGTTGGTGGCCTGCGATCATTAATCAAAGGTTAACGCGCCAAATAGAAAAGGACAGATCAGGACAGACAGCAGAGATCTCGGCATTAGACATATCAATTGAGCCTCAGACATCGGATAAATGTAAGATCATTTACTACATCCCAATATTCCAAGTACGCCACATGCAATGGCAGGCTACGTGTGAAAGTACACATTTTCACTATATCACATCTATTCCTTCCACTCTTTCTCCGCTTGGAGAGAGAAGCAGAGCCTCAATTGATGAAATTGGATGATCTAGAATGCGACAAGGAACGAATTCCATCCCAATACCTAGCTGCTATGCCATGGTATGCAAATGCAACCTAAGCTGGGCTGGCTCGAGACTTGAAACCCCGCAGACCCGTGATTGCAAATTGAGCGAGCACCCAGGCAAGTATGTATGAATTTTATGGACTCGATATTTCGCATGCATGATGAATCACTACTCAGGCCGAGCCCACGAAGCCCGCCTATCAAAACCCTTTTTTAAATCCGCCAGTACGAAGATCTTTCCTTCAATAGTGATCATTAGAAGAACGCCAAATGTTTGCGCGTATGCACTGCGCCCTCCCTCCCATTCAAACCATACCTAGACTTACCTGAATGCTGGGTAGATTTTAATCATTTGACCAACTTCGCATACGAACATATCATACATACGTGTATGTATGTGCTTTGAATCGGATACGGAAAAAGCTCCTTAAAGCCGGGGAAGGAGAAAAAGGTATAATATTGACCCGAGCCCGACTGGTTGCGAACTCGAAAGATCAACAACCTGATTTGTGATGATATCTGTTCCATTTAATGAGCACCTAGAAGGCGCATTCGACAAGTTTGAAGATCGATGGAAGCCTAGTAATGACAAGGTGTTTTTGTTTCGTACGAATAATCATCCGCTTTCATATACTCCGTATGCATCCACATGGCAATTCGGGCTTGTCGAAATATCGGGTCAAGTCGAATTGATCATTGGTAGAAAGAAGTGTTCATTAAAACTTTTGCTACTCGGATAAAGAAAGATTAATTTGCTTGTCCTTCGAAAGTAATTGGCAATCCAGGTTGGTGAGACAAATGCCATTTGATGTGCTTTACAGATGAGATATATTGATTTGATTGATAGGCTTGGTAAAATGGGTAAATGTGCTGCAAGGTTTGAACATTGGTACTTGGCATTGTTGGAGATATCCAGAGAAGGAGATACTCGATGTGACGAAGGGATATTTCGATCGCTTGCCACGAAAGACCCATACAATTATCTTGAATCGAGCTTGTGCTTTCGGATCCGAGTATCGAGTCTCAACTTAAATACAGGAAGGAAGTGGAAATTTCGAAAGAGATAGAGATAGAGATAGAGATAGAGGGGAGCTCTGTTACAGGTTGAGCTCCCCTCATTCCTATGGGATTTTTCGTGCGCTTAACTGAAACAAAAACCCATCAATCAATCAATATGCAAAGTATCCACTAATTACGGCCACTTTAACTGCATTTCGCACTTTCCTCTAATATTTCACATGTACGTGAAATGTCACAGGCAGCAAATGCACAGCTGTTCTGCTATGCTATATGTGGTCCAGAATTCGATCGAATTTATAGTATTTAACGAATCCCATTCATCTTCGTTTACAAATTCCCCATTTGCAAAATACGAGTTACCAAATTGGGAGCGTATTGAAGCTATCTACCTATCTATCCTATGCCATGCAGGGCTCCAGCAAGGATGTTGAAAATCTGGCCCAAATTGAATTTCTGTAACCACATGGCTTGCCTGTCTTTCACATGGTATTTCGGGCGATGGATGGAGATAAGGTGCGAGGTAAGTTACATACCAAACCCCGTAGTTTACGGAGGTAACATCTTGAACATACGAAGCATACACCACGAGTAGATTACAGGAGAAAGGAAAAATAAAAGATAAAAACATTCCATGAAGAATTGGATAATTCGACAACGATTTCCCCAGTCGTTGATTTCGAACGAGCGAGCGACCAAGACGGCTCATTCAATGGATTGTCGATATAATTCATGCGGCAAGACTCCTCCGCACAGGGAAAAAGGGAACTCCGGTACCCATATTCCGTATCCGTCCAAGGAATAAACACTGTATCCATCAATTCCATACTCCACAATGTGAACGGATCAACCGTAAATTATCAATTCCTTTCGTCTGTTTCATTGCGGCACATGTAGTCGCTACTCTGTATGTAACCTACATATGTAAACAAACTATCACGAGTCAATATTGCAATATAATGTGGAAATGTAGGAAGGATGTTGAATAAGTTCTGTCCAAAGCCCTGGAAAATAGAGCACCAACGACTGAGTCCACTCTCCCCCACTGTGACTCCTAACATTGTCCACTGTCGCAACGGATATTCCCGTGATCATATATATGAAAACTTCAAAGTATGGGACGATGAATGGAGCTCGGGATTCATTGGGGTCCGACGTACTTTGTACTGAGGAGTGAATTTAATGAGGTTACCAAATTTTATCGTGGGTGGAATTCCATACCTCACTCCCCCTGGCTGCTAGTTGTGGATCGATCGTTCGTAGAGTGTCTCCATAGGTGAGCGCTTGCAAGTAGGTTCTGCCTTTGATTGATCGCAGATCAGTATGTGTTTTAAAGACCTAAAAATCAACTTACTGTACTCGCCAGCAATCAAATCAAGTTCGTGGACGACGATTGCGATGACGACTTGCGAGCAACTGTTGCGGAGACACAACTTCCTGGATATCAAGTATGGAAGTATCGATGAAGAAAGGAATCAGAACCTTTATCCAGGCAGTAGATCTTATCCCGCATTACCCAAAGGATATCGCTTTTCATTGGTTCAATATACGATATTCTTCACCATGATTTTAGCAAGGATAAGAGTTAAGGGCGGTCATGTTGAAGTGTAACCATTTAGAGTATATGATTCTCCAACCATGACTACAGAGTACTGATCTGGGCAACCAGAACGAAAATGGGCCCTGTTCCTTTTCCAAACCAGCCCCCAAAATGTGGCACGAATGTTCTCTTCGACGCCTTGTAGTAGGATTTGTAATACACCTGTTCTCCATTGTATCGTCTCTCCACCAATCCACTGGTACCTAGGAATAGATCAGTACCACGATAAAATACCTCAAAAATTGGTTTCTGACTGGCAGATACTAGTTAGAATACAAGAGAAGAAAAAGAAATACAGGAAAGCAAGCATGACTAACCAGGCTACTGTATCGCAGCTCCTCGGCCTGAGTCCTGCTGTGTTTGGAAACATTCCATCTAATGTGCATTAAATGCCCCTGAATAGGAAAGTATGCAATGAGTGCGCTTCGAACTTTCCACGTGAAAACCTCATGTTGAGCAAAACCCTGGACGCTTTTACCGTGGAATAGAAAATCCATGATCGACGGGCGGTGAATTGGAAAGTATCGGGGGATTTGAGATATTGCATGAAGAGGTGATAGATGTGTGGGTGGTGACATAGTGTTGATATCAAATGATCACATCGATTTACCAATCTCATCAGACCATCCTACTCGGTGTCTAGTATGGGATATGAAGGTGGCTTCACAAGCAAATGCCAGAAAGTTGTTCAGCCTTACGCGGCGAGCATTACATCAATTAAGTAGCTGCTGGGAATTTTAGTCGGTGCTTCTTTGCTGCGGAGGCTCCGTCAAATAGTACCGATGCGATGCGACAACCAACAATGTAGTTGGACAAAACAAGCCTCAGGGACGTAAAGGCTTGAATCGATGTACGTAGGTTGGTATGTTTGTTAACGTTACTTTCTCATCCATGATCAATAAGGTATGAGTATGAACGGTGCTGGTAATGCCATCCCATCCATGCATTCATCTAGCTCAGGAAACACTTGAAATATGCGTATGATCTGATCTACGGCGGTGAATCAGTAATATCGTTATGCATACCATATGATTCATGTCTACGCATCCCCATTATGAATGTATCTATCTACCGAACTTGGTGGAATGAATATGGCATGTCAATCACATTTGATATTGATTACAGTACAAGCCGATTGTAATCTTACTACCTCGATTCGAAGTATACCTCTCTGGTCAGGACAGTAATAGTCGGAAGATTTCAATGAACAATTTCATGACAAAGCAATGATAGTATGTATGTATATCCAAGATGTGATTAGATAGATCGATCCACTATCCGTTTTGATTTCCTTTCCTTCATTGTAACCGTTGTCATCTACAGCAGTAATCTAGATCTACGATACTAACTTATTGATATCAATATAGCCTATAACCCCTCGTTCCCAGTCCAATCAAATCCTGCCATTTCCCAACCAGTCGATCGGAGTGTACGAAAAACGGTAGCGCATCAAAACCCCCATAATTGGCATCTCATCCCCCATTGCCTATTCTTAACGTTAAACGACATTTGGTGTACATTGGTAGAGCTATATTAATGGGGAAAGGAAAAGAGGAGGAAGACAGGACTAACAAGTAAAATCAAGTAAAGGAAGGAGTCAAAAATAAAATTAATGTCACGATATAAACAACCCCGTAATCAAGAACGCTTTTCTCCTCAATAACCAATAACATTGTTTATCTCGTACATGTTTTACTTACCCAAGCCGCACCAGCCAGAGAATGGAATCCTTACGGACGAAACTTTGAACGTGAAGTTCTTAAACTAGCCCCTCAGAGTCCCGAAATCGTGAAATGAAGGATTGTCCTCGACATCTAGATAGTCTTAATTGGAAGATCTTGATGCGCACGACTCAATGTCATTGTGCCTTACTCCTCCTGTCTACGCGCATATCAAATGGCAATAATAGTATTTCAAATCTTCATATCTACAACCACCCACCACCTTACTGCACAATCACGTTAGTGTTCACGCACATCGGTTGCACGAGAAGGATGTGAGGATTTCGAATTACTCCGAGATCTTGTTCTCAAATTGCTCGGTACGTACCAATACTCCGCAAGTGTTGGATATGATATGGACAGGGTAACTATGCATAGATCCAGATTGAATGGTTTAGGATGGCCCGAAGATCCCAAATTTCTGAAGATCGTGCACATACATACATCTTGATGGTTATACTATAAGATGGTATGATATGATCTATTTTGTGCATAAACTTTGACGTCTGCGTGCAAGGTCCAAGGGCACATTGAATGATGCGGTGGAGTCCACCGTTTTCTTCAGCCTTCGATCATGTGGAGTTGTCTCAATGGCTCGGACCAAGATAAGGCTCAACTTAATACAACGGTCTAGTTAGTGAAAGTGCTTGTTTGGTTTCATTGTAGACAGTCTGTTGAGCTTAGTAAAGCTTCAACATTGTTGGTTGTAAAAACATAGAGTAGGTCACCCATACTTTGAACAGCTCTCGCCCTCCATAATATAGATACAAAAAGTACGAGACACAATATAGGCTAAAATTCATACCCTTCCAGAATTGTTAGTAATATGCAGTATAACTTCAAGTATCTATATACAGTTACCGAGGCAATCACATCTCAGGATACCGCAGATGATGAAGTATAGTTGCCAAGCCATAACACAATTAGCAGTTGCTCAGCCCTTTTCAATCCCGGTACTTTGTCTCTGGGAATTTTCGCAGCATATCCCATATGCCAATATAGTATAGCGGGGCATAATGTCAGCACTTTAAAGATGATTGCGGACCAGTCGTTGAGGGCAAGATATTCGAAGAGACTTGGTATTGCTTGGCTTGCTTGTGCTTACCCACGATCGAACAAAGCATGCCACGCATGGAAGCGTGCTCGAATCATCTTCAGCGGTGACAAAGTTCCTGTGTAGTTTTAAGATATCACATAAGACTCCAGAAGTAAGGAAATGACTGGATGTTGGAGCTTCGGGTACTTGCTTTACTTTAAAACAATGAGGTGATGAAAAGGATGGCATGAGATGTTTCGCATCTCTCATGTAATCCGCAAGAAAAAGATCCTAGAAGCCACGTGGGAAAGGATACCCATAAGCCATCCTCATGGAGTGGAGAATTGGGAGAATAGGATTTTCCCACTTCTCAGAGGAAGCAGATGTCTAGATGCCAGTATGCCTTGAGTGTAATACTCTTTGTTCCATCCCAGATTGGTGTCCTAGAGAATCTGAATCTGGAGACTCAATGAAAGGGCATTAAATTTGAAGCAATCACAAACAATAGTTTGGTTTGGAATCATCAGGACTAATACCGCTACTTGAATGCCGAAATTTCCTGAGAGTATGCATATCGGACGAAAGATTCCACTTCTGGAAACTTGAGATGATAGATTGGATAGATGAGCCCAGTACTATTGACTCAGGAATCTCAATTTCCAGCCCCTACGATGAAACTAGGGATTCTTAATTGTATCTTTGCGATAAATCCAGTTGAGCTCGCTGCAATCTGGCTTTCTTTGCGACTGCTGTTGACGGTACAATATGTGGCAGTCGATTAATTCTCCGAAGTGGCTGTTGGGTACCAAGCACGAGCAAGCTTCTGTCAGCTTTAATAGGCTGATTGATCCAGGAACAGTCATCACTAGATCCGTAGTCTGGTATGGATAGCTTGCTCTCGGTCTTTCCTTTTGGTACTATACTCAATGGTACTAAAATTTCAGTGGTTTTAGATACGAAGAGGCAAGCACTCTGCCGACGACTACTGTGGTAGTGAATACAGATAGGAAAATAGTGGAATAGGAAATAGAGACACATTTGAAATTCCCTTGTAAGAGTCATTTCGCATGATGAAAGGGGGGGGTTTCAAGGAGAAAAGACGGCGGAAATGGCTCGTAATTACCAATATTCATAAAGGGTTCATCTGGTCGAGATTTCCGAATTCAAGACTCGAATATTGCTAGTGAAGGAAGGTAACAACTTCGCCATGAAATCTGGAACACTTTGGCCGTAAATCCGATAATCCGTATGGTATTCATTGTCGATCGATAATGGCAACGAACAAAAGAGCCTTCACCGCAAAGCATTGTGTAACAGTTTCATAAGCCCGATCTCGATCACCCCCATTCTTTAGAAACCTGGTCTAAAGCTAACTCGTAAAGTAGATCTCGAAGTCTTTTGAATGCCCGAGCTAGTGATTTTATCATTGCGATGGAGGTCTATGATTGCGGAACTCAATATCATTCGTCCTTGTTACGGGTACGTGATGTTGAACGACAACACAACATTATACTTTCGGATTATTTGGCATCTGTAAAAGATGAGAGGGGAAATGGCAACCGGGTAGGGCTGAGCAGTCAATGGTGTCATGCGCAACAAGGCCACCTGGGCATCTAATGCGTTCTTCGGTCGTACCGGAATGGACGACGCGAGGATTTGTGGATGCTTCGTTAATCATCTATCCCTTTCGTAACCTGAGCATAGAATGGTGGTACTCCGCTACTGTTCGACTTTCTCACCGTCGTTGAATTACGACTTCGCGCGCTAAAGCATGAATAGACAATTCTTATTGGTCAAGAAGTGTATAACAGGGTTTTAAATGCTCCATGCCACCAATTTTCCTGCGGTGTGGACTTTGATTGAGGGCGGAGAGGTTGGGGTGTCTGTGTGTTCAAGGGTTTGATGTGATAGTGGTGTGGAGTGGTTCCCATGAAAAATCATGGTAGCAATTTGTATTTTACCCTAGTCATCATCGGTTTCTCATCCAATCAATATATATATGTATATATATATATTATCTCGTCCCAGGCATCTTGGTCATCGGCGGTCGAAAATAAATAAACATATGACAAAGCACATGTACTTCCAGGGCCAGACGTGACACGGCAAGGGTATGAGGGTTTTAGATGGGATCAAATCGCAATCAATGGCTCATTGATCAATTAAGATAGACGGCGATGTCAATCTCAAGATGCTGAAGATATTTCTTGGCTTGATTGGCTTGAATGATATTAACTTGCCTGTAGCGAATGAATCACCACTAGTTGAGAAAAAAATAAAAAATGGAGGAATTGTATCGATCGACCAAGACCAGTTGGAATATTCAAAGAATATCGCGACATCCGCAATCATTTCTTCCATGGAAAATTGGTTAAGTAATTCAAACCCCAAACTTGTTATATTGCATGGCGATAGCGGTTCAAGCCATCAAAGCTACTCTGTAGACCTATAGGGAAACTTGCCCCCCCCCATTCATTAACCCAGATTTACGTACATAATGATCTAAAGCCCCCTTAAGCTTGACTTCGCAAATAGTACTCTCTAACTATAGTCAATGTTTGTTATTATATACTACAAATGCCATAATTAGATATTCAGCCATGTTAAATCGGCGACCTTGAAGAATCTTGTGATTGTTCTTAGAGTAGAAAAATGGTGAAAAAGGAGGGGAAGCAAGACAAGAGCGGGCTTGGAGCCTACCAGTTGGGTGTTAGATATGTGATAAGAATGTTTACTCATGGCTTCCGATGTACCAAAATGGAGCCTCCCAGTCCCAGAACAGAAGGCCATGCTTCCATGAATAGAGTCCAAGACTGTTCTCGAAAAATGTCAAATAATACTTCCGCAAATCGCAACTAATCTAGTGAATAATGCCTATCGCTGTCGTTTATCGTCTATCGATCTCAAGGGTTTACTTTGTACATATATATGTACTAGGGTACAACTTCCAAAGAGAGATATTGAGTCTTCAGGCAACCGTTTTGGATATGCAACAAAAGATACATTTTCTCCAATGAACGCCATTCTACCATGATTAGATAGATGGGTCGAATTAGATTATTCTCGCCGTTGCTAATTAAGATTACTAACCATTAGACCTTATTAGACCTTGCCTTGTCAGTACGGAGTAAAGTGAATGAATCAATTACACATCAATCACAGTAGTACTCACTCACTACATCGTAAGATACTTCATTTCTACGAGATGAAAATGGATACGGTATCCAGTGTCCTTCCTATATCTATAATTAATCAACATTTTACATCATGAGGGCAAGAACGAAAAGGATACCTCATAAGGGGAAGTGGGAAAATGCATATCGCTAGGAGCAGTTAGCAGACTGTGTGTTTCGTTTCGTTCGTTTGTTCATTCATTCATTCAATGGCATGGTTCATGGTTTGATAAAGGCTTCAAAATAGGTTTTTTTGGTTTGTGCTTCATCAATGCTTGATGTATGCTCATTCATCTTTACTGCCATAGGGCTGGCGAGTTGTCAGTAGAGTTTGCTTTTTTTCCCCTTACTGCTTTCTCCCTAGGTACATATCGGGTGATTCTATCTCTGGAACCAAAAAGATTAGTCAAAATTAATGAATTGTGAAATGTTTCTAAATTTACCTACATTCCAGTCACATACACACACCTCTCTGGATGAATTTCTCCAGTCGGTGGTTGATGGTTGGGTGCTGCTTTACGAGATAGACATTCATAAGACTCCTTGATATGGCGGAAATCTATTAATGGCCCTTAATTAATCCACATTTCCAATTTGGGAGATTTTGACTACGAAATTGGATCTATAGTGCGCCTCACACATGCATGTGGATGAATGTACCCTTTTTAGGTTTGGACTCGGTGTCTATGGAAGGATGGTGTGAGTGTTTATGTGTTCTGTGGCAGAATCGACTGCCCCAGCTGCACGGCGCACCTCCCGGCCGTTTTTAACAGGGTGTGCAAAGTGGCTTACAAGGGGGGGCATGCTGTGCAGGGTATCTAAGGTAATTGCAGGGGAGTTTCTTCTTCTAGGGTCTTTCAACAGGGTTTCGTCGTTTGTGTTGTAGAGTAGCTGAACAAGAAGTGCGCCAGGATTCGGGGCCAAGTGGTTTGGGAATTCCGTATAGCTGCGTCAGTTTGGTTGTCCCGCATTCACATATATATGGAGGAATGCCCCCCAGTGTAGGGCATCTCAACACCTTGTTGTAACAGAACCTCAGATCCTCTAAGGCTCCTCAGATCAGATTATATCTTCAACCTTCCTGTTTTTGATACTGAATCAGTACACTTCCATCACTTTGAACAAACTTTCAACATGTCTCGACACAGTCATTCATACTCTACGGCTACCACCGCCAGACATATGACAACCCACGGCACCAGCAGTGCTTTCAGTAGTTCTGCCAATCCAGATGAAGATTGGACAAAGATCTCTGATCTTGCTGAGCGCAGAAGAATTCAAAATCGTATTGCTCAAAGAAATTATCGTAAGTTGTTCATCCGAAGCCTCGAATCATAAACAGCCACTGATTTCTTCCTTTCAGGCAAGAAGCTCAAGAGACGCCTCGAAGACCTTGAGCGTAGAGCCGGTTCCTCTTCAGCTTCTCCACCTCAAGCACACGCGGAGCTTCACCAACAGCCAGAGCGCAGCAACGAGAATCAACAATTCAGAAGAAGCCCAGAACATGTGCAACGTCAAGTTTCCCCAAGACTTTTACCTAGCCAGTACACACCTCCAATGCACAGCGATGATGAGATCATTTTTTCTCAAAACTTCGATCGTGATGGATCTAGAACGCCACCTTTATTTACATATCATACATACCCTGCTCCAGAGGATATTTCCTATCCCCCATACCCACATTCGCAGCCATACCGCGCAGTTTCCGACAGTGAAAGATCAGAGGCATACCAGCATTACATGGCACCAGTGCCAGTTACTTTACCCTCTATGATGCATTTCAATGATGCAATCAAGCGCGAACCTGAAGATACCATGAGCCCATACAATATGAGCTACCCAGGCTTGCCAGCGATTGATATTCATTCTCATCACGGTTATGATAATCCTCATGTAAGGCACCCTCAAGCAGCAAAGCCACTTGGATTGGGTCCTAATAGATATATGCAGACGCCACCTCTATCACACTCTTACGAGCATTCTACCACATGCTCTGAGTCCGGGTATCAATATCCTACCACTCCTCTTTCTATGCCTCCCTCGCCTCGCATGATGACGCATATATGAGAGAGGCTATCGAAATGACGATTCAGGATATTTGGTTCTTTTGCATGGGATATGTGAAACAGAGTTCGAAGTGCTCGACACTCGCTTTAGATGGATTGGGCATTGCTTGGAAACGATGGAAGATTTGAAAGAGCAATCAATGGGAGTCAAGGAGTGTACGGAGTTTGATTTACTGCTGGTAGAAATGAAGGAACGATCCTAATGTAAATACCCAGTACGATTAGTCTTTTTTTCCCTTTGATTCTTTTGTATAGCAAAATCTGAAACGACTTCTCTACACAATTTATTGCAGTATGTTTGATGCCATCGTGATGTGTCTTCCAAATGAAATTGTTTGAGATTCTCATTGCTGTGCACTAAACTCCATGCTCAAAATAGATAGATTCACAGCCACCAACATACACAAATGCTTATCCACACATCGCGAATTGATCTGCGCCCTACTTATCTCCGTTCCAACAGTTGAATTCTCGATTAAGACTCAAAAGACAAGCCGCGGGGTTGGGGGGCCATCATAGTTCGAGTAAAGTAAAGGAAGGATAAATCCAGAGATTCTCGGTCGAAGGATCCGTAATTGGCCAATTTTATCCGTACAAACTCGAGTTATGCTGCTTGAAGAACAATGACCGAGATTGATCTTAGTATCAAATCGGCGCAGTTGTAGGGTTGATGCATGCTTTGTTGTAAATCAACGGTCATAATCCTTGAAGTGTGATGCCAGTGCTACTGTTGGTGCTTGTTTTGTTGGTAGGTAGTGTTGTTGAAAAGCGTTATTAGAGGAGAAGGGGGGATATAAAAAAATACCTTAAGTTTGGAGGGTATAAAGCACTAAACTAATGAGTCTTATTAACCACCCCCACAATTGCTCAATTTGACGCACGGACAATGTGAGGGAAGATATCACTTGGAAATCAATAAACGCGCTTAGGTAATGAAATAAATTTGCAGAGAATCAGTAAGTTATTAATAATCAATCGTAAGATATAAAAACAATAAATAATGTATATACATACCTTTAAATTTATTGGGTAACTTATAAGGGATAAGAAAATAGAATTGAAATCTTATATTCAATAGTAAATGAAGACAGTAGGTAGTTAAAATCTAAAATCCTGTTATATAGAGAAGTGTTACGACGGCATTCAACATACCGTATCATATGATCAGGAAGTCACGGGATTAGGGATTCCCATTGGGTCCTATTACTCCCATCTAGTGGGATATAATGGGATTAATAGGATAATAGAGAACGAAGATCTATATAAGGGAATAGGATTCTATTATAATATAAAGCTTTATATTTAAGAACAATTATTAGTTTTATTATTATAGTTATAAGAATTGTAACTAGTTATCAACTCTATTGAATTCCTATTTGAAATCTAGTCTAAATTATTTTGAGAGATCTCTAAACACTTCTATATGATTCTAAAGATAACTCCTGTAATACTTTGAGTATTATTTCTGCTTCAAATATCAATTCAATAACCAACTATTATTATAATACCTTAAGAATAATATACTCTAATTATTAATACTAAGGATATCGAAATAATTAATACTTTTAAAGAGATTATTATTAACAAAATACTCAAGATTACTTTACCAAATAAGTATTAAGGAAATTGATAAGAACTTAATACCTTCTTTTTATAACTTGAGATCTATTTTAGATTCAATCAAAATAAGTTTATTAAAAAAGAATTTAAGAGTATATAGATTATATTATATTTTAAAGGAGAAATAGATAAATAGATTTAGTTATATTTATATAATTATTTCGAATATAATAATAGAGAATATATATAATCTATAAAAACCATCTTCAACAATTTCGAAGAATTCAAGATAGAGATTTATAGGATCTTCGGAAATTCTAATGAATTAGAGATAATAGAAGAAAAGATCTTCAATCTTAAATAGACTAGATTAGTATTGAAGTATATTATAGAATTTCGAAGATATATAGGGATAATCAAATAGGATGAGATTATTATTATAAGCTATTACTATAAAGGATTCAAACCAGAAGTATATTTGGAATTTGATAGGGAAATAGAAAACGAGGATTTGAATAAGCTAATTAAAAGCTCTATCGATATTGATAATTGTTTTTATAGATATAAACAAACCCAATAATTATACAAACCTTAAGAAAACCGAAAGTAAGGATATTATTATAAGAATAAAAGTAGATTTAGATATAATTTATAGGGATATAGAGATCCTATAGAATTAGATACTATATACTAAGTACTTTAAAACAAAGATCTAGAAAAGAAATATAGATATAAAAATAACTTATACTTTGAATATAGAAAAGCAAAGTATTAAATAATAGATTACTGAAATAAGAAAACAAAAAGTAAAAAAGGCAATTTTAAGAATAAGTTCAGCAAGAGCCAATTTAATACTACCTTTATATTACAACTATATATAATCAGTATCATAAGATTAGCTATATTACTATCAATTTATAAAGAAGAGCTAGAAGAAGAAGAGATAGAAAACCTTTCATAAGTAAATAGAAACCTATAATTAAAAGAATTATAATCTATTTAAGAAATCGACTAATAGAATTATTGTATCTGGAAATTTGAAGATACAAATAAAGGAATTATTAATAAGGATCTTAGTATAATAGATACTGAAGAAGAAGAATCTTATAAAGTTCGGTATATCGATTAGTATCGAATTCTATAGTTTGGAGTTACTATTAATATTTCATTTATAAAAAGAATCAATAGAGAATACCTCTAATAATTAGATCAAGGAGAGTTATAGGAAGTATTCTATCAATATATATCCAAGTAGAACAAAAACCTGAATTTATTTCTATATAAAAGAATTGAAAAAGAATATTATATTTAAGCTCAAATTATCCTACTATTATTAATTATAAATATAGTAATAAGAATAACCCAAAGGAACTATTAATATACCCTATAGAAAAACTTATTCAATAATAAAACTAGATCAAAAACGAATATAATCTATCTAGAAGAAAAAGAACTATAATATATAACATTTACTAATAAAATCATTCAGGATTATAAGGATAAGTAAATTATATTATAACTGAATACTATAGAACAAGTAGAATAGATATACTATAAAGTCAAGATAAATAAATAAATATAACTAGCTATATGTTACGGGAGCTGCCTCTAGGGTCACGTGGAAGTGTCTAGAGTTCTCTCGAG